>MU225528.1:2817057-2836892 GCA_018584345.1 Thuja plicata
AAAAAGGTAACTCATAATTAGCTCTTCAGTTAACCAAACTCTATCTCCTCTTTACCAAATGAAGAGGTGGAGTTTACTGAGGACCTCTCCTGTTCCTTTTGATCTCAACTGTTCATCTCCCCATCTCGGGGATCGATCTCAACCGTTCATATCATCACCAATTCCAATATAATAAACCCTTCATAACCATTTGAAAGATCCAGGATTTCAAGCTCTCGTGCGCCATTACTCCGTCAGTTTGGTTCTAGCATTCAAGTCATCTTGCGATCACACACCCGTTTCAATTAGCAACTTCTCAACACTTCTCAAGTCATAGATGTTGCCTCGCCAATATTGAGCATCAATAAACAATGTTTCAAAAGGAGTAGAGAGAAACAATAGAAGCTTCGAGCATTGTGGGGTTTGCATTCATTTGTTTTCCTTTCTCTTGCTTGTACATTTTATTGATTACGTTTCATTTTTATTCATTTTAGTTGCATCGTGTATTTGGTTTATATCAATTGTGAAACCTTTGTTACTAACCCTTGCCTTTGGAAAGCTTGGGAACCATGGATCATGAAAAGGAGGCGTACAGTTTGTAATGCCTTTCTTCATTCCAGCGTCCTACAATAAACACATTAGAAGTTTATGATGGCTTTTCTTTATCTTAGCGTCCTGCAAACCACTGTTAAGCTGTTTTAAAAGATAAAATCAGAGAAACACAAATGTCAGAAAATAGCAGATGGCTAGAAAATAGAGACAAGAAAATATCAAATGAAAGCTCTGGTGTCTAATTTCGCGCGATGATTCAGCCTAGATCGCGCGAAGAAGTGCATAGAGCCACGCAAAGAACTAGAAAGTTCATGCGAGACACTCAGGAAGTTTGCGTGAGATTAAAACATAGCAGTACAGAAGTACAGACAGAATGCAGAAAAATGAAAAAAATGAGGCCAAAACAGAAATGTACCTGCCCCACGGTGGGGGCTAGAAATGTATGTGGTAAATTTGGCCTTGTTAACTCACCATACACTTCAACATAGTCCTTCTTCACCAGATACACACAAGAATGAATATGAGATTATTCATCCTGCTTGTCTACATGATTCAACCTGTTTCCTTCTATCCAGACGGGGTTTTTGAAATGGCTCTAAGAACGAGAGTCTCACAACGATAGACCAATCTAGGAATGAAGGAATTTTCTCCATGAATGCAATGCAATGCAAAGTTATTCTAAGAATTGAAAGATGCAAGCTTAGTCTAAGATATGATTTCAATGCAATTATTCTAGAAATTGAAGTTAATCTATTGCAAAATGAGATTATTCTATATAAGATTATGAACTAAGAATGTGCCAATAATTTAGTGTTCTAACAATGCATGAAAGTAAGTGGGGGTTTTGAATGAGGAATGAGAGTTCTTTTATAGACTCAGAGGTGATCAGAATAGAAACTTTCCTCTTTGAAATAAAACAGATAGAAAAGCCAGTTTAAATTAGAAACCTTTATTTAAAAGAATACAATAAATTATTTTCCCTTTTGCTTTAACCGTTTTCTTCCCTTGATTTAATTTTGTTTTATTTGATTTTAATTGTTTTTCTTTCTCTTTAAAGCACAATTAATTCAAAGATTCTATTTCTGAACAGAAGAAAGATTTTTGAGAGAATATCCAATTAATTAAATAAATATGACCTCATAAATAGTTTTTTCTCAATTATGTGAATAATTAAATTCAATTATTGAAATGAGGATATTTATTTAATAATTAAATATTATTTAATCCCTTTTTCATGTGTTTTAGCTAAAGAGGGTGAATTTAATTTAATTAAAGTGCTAGGACTTTATAATTAAATTAATTCGATCATAAGGTTTGTTTAGCCAATAGATATTTAGGAATTAAATATAATGTATGATTAATACAAATTTAGGATTTTCTACATTTGACACTTAGGTCGAGTAGAGTCAGTCAAAACTTAGAATTGCTTAGTACAATAGGACTTAGATGATCTAGAAGAGTGATAAATGCAACAAAATTGGTTAGGGTTGCAAGATGCCAATTTGGGGGTGTTACACCTACTTTCCTTGAAGTGCTCATGCACAGTTAGTTGTTCTTCCTCCTGTTATAAATCCTTTTCTCCTAAAAGGTTTCATATGTTCAAATATGACTCCATACCCAATAAATGTCAAAGGTCACTGGTTTTCTATGTCTAGCAGGCTGACATCTAGCATAAATCACCAAGAATGTTATCCAAAATTTCCCATTACATGTGAATTCTGGCTACAAGTGGAGAAAAATGTGGCTCCCACAAGGGTAGAGCCCAGCTTGTAAATTCTTCACATTTCCTAGTTCTACCTCAACCTATTCAATTTTCTAAGCCTTTTGTTTTACCCTAATTTATGAAAAAATGGCCTAAGTGTGAGAAAGCCTATAAAAATTGGATATAAACCCTTGTTGGCCCTCAACCTATTCTATTTCTTCCTTACCTTTTCCAGGAAACTTAAGTTATTTTTAAGTCATGTGCATAATTCACTTGCCCTTTAGTCACTTAGTCGTGCAAGGGAAAAGGAATATTCTATGTTGCTCAGCGATTATGAGATTGCCTTTGTCGCGTAGTCTCCCAAGGAAAAGGAATATTCTCTTAGACTATCGAGACTTAACGTTGATCGTCAGACTAAGATCTAATGGTGTAGTGGTCACTGAGTCTCATAATGTAACCCTCAGTTAACAAAATGCTACAAGACATCACGAATTAATGTATTTCTAACTTCAGATGTGACCTGAGTTTGAGATGAGTTGAGTTAAAATCTTTTAGTTGCCAAGTCTCTTAAAGAAATCATGTTTAAGAAAAATGTTAAGAGATTGCGAGACTATGCAGTCTCCAAGTGTCAATAAGGAACCCAAAGTGAAAGGTGAGTCAGGATAAGATTATGGCGATCGCTAGGTCTCGTAAGGAAATGAAATATTCTCTTAAGGATATGAGACTTAACACTGACCATCCGATCTTGTTTTCATCTCGCGGTAGTCACGAGGTCTCATTGTAAACTCAGAGTTAAAGGAATGTTATCTTGACTCAATGACATAAGGGATTTCGGGCAACCAGAGTTTAAAGGAAAGTGAACTTGAGTTAAAATCAAAGTCAGTGGAAAGTAAAGAATGAACAGAGATAAAGAGAAAGATACGAGATCGACGACTGTTTTTTAAAAGGAAAGGTCAAAGATTTTCTGAGCTGTTGATACAAGTACCCATGTCACCTATGACCGTTGCATATTCAAATATTTAAAAATTCAAAAGATCTAATTTCATAGCCCATGGCGGTGGTACAACATTTCAAGCTACAGACAGAGAGATGGGTCGAGTCGACTTCTTAGGCTACATTGATGGCAAAGTGAAAGATATTTAGGATATATCTAATCGTCTCAGATATTTATACATGCATTAATGAGAAAAATTAATAGATTTAGGGTTTCTGCATTGTTTATGCAAAATCTATTATAACCCTAATTTCTAGGATTTGGATTGTTTCCTAAGCCTACGTGCTAGAGGAATATGTATATAAGTTAGTTTTCAAGATTTTTAGCTTAGAGTTTTTCTAGTTGGCGCAAGATTTTCTATGGCATCTTCTCTACCCTCAAATATTCACTTCTTGTAATCTTTCATTGAAATCCAAGTTCTGTATGAGCTTTCTGTGGCATTTTATCTACCCTCAAGCTTTTCTTCATCTATATTTCTCTTACTAAAATATATATAGTTGCTTATGCTAGATAAATCTTAGAGTTCCCAAGCCTTACTTTCTTTCAGCATCTTTGTGTACTGCTATGTGTGATTTGATTTAGGTTACATTGTGGATTTTGTTCATCCCTGGCTACTTCGTCTCACTCCTGTGCCTATTTTTTGAAGTGAATTTATATTTGGAGGTCACAGTCTGTGTCTAATTTCTTGGGAATGTTATTTCCTGTGAAATGTTTTCTTTCCTCCAATAGCCTCTTTCCATTCCAGACCTCTTTGTGAAATACTTATGCAAGCCTATTTAGAAATATTGTGTTTTATTAGATCTGAGAACCCTCATGCTAGTTTGGTTACTGTGTCATATTTCAAGTTACCTTCGGTGTATCACCTAGTAGGATAATTTGATTTCAAGTTATTCCCCTTTCAAGAAATCCTTCTATCCCTTTTCATTCACATTTACTTTTCATTTTCAAGAGAAGATTAGGTGATTATCCAAGAGGAAATGACCTAGAATTTGGAGGCTTCACTTCAAGTTAGCATAGGTCCAACAACCTTGAAGTGATTCCCATGTTACACTAGATTATCAAGACCAAGAGAGCTTGAATAGGGTGAAAATTTAGTGTATAACAGGAAGCATAGGTTCTTGTGAAGACTAGGAATAGTGGAGGTCCTAGTAGGTTTGTGCGAGCACACTTGGGAATATCTATTAGATTGGTATTAGAGCCAATAAGATTTGGCTTGTGGTGAATTTTCCAACCAAAAAACTCAGTAGGAGAGTCTACAGTGGCGACAAATGAAAAGTTTGAAAAGAAGGTGGATGAGTAAGAAGAAGAGAACAAAATTCTCCAAGAGAGATTGACACAATTGGAACACAAAGTGGACAAAGTAGAAGAAAAGACTAAGGAAGTGAAGGATAAGGTTGAAGAAAACAATATGGAGATTTCCTTAGATGATGAGGTCCCTGAAGCTGATCTTGTCCTCACTGAAGAACCATTCATAAAAGAACTAAAGGTTTTGAGTGGTAAGGCATTGGAAGGAGTTGCTATCTTCACTAGAAAGATGGAACCTGAGATAGTCCTAGATTGGATAGAAGGAATATAAAATCACTTTGAGTGTGATGGCATAACAAAAGCTCAAAAAGTAAAGGTAGCTAAGAAAATACTTAGAGGGTCTGCACTCACTTGGTGGAAGTTTATCCAAGATGAAAGAGAGAAGGAAAGAAACCCATAGCCACATGGAAGGCTATGGTAACAAAAATAAGAGATGCATATGTACCTGAAGACTATGAAATTTAGTTGCATAAAAGGAGACAAAGTCTAAGACAACAAGATTTGGATGTGAACTCTTATACTTAAGAGTTTCAAAGGCTATGCATGAGGTCTTGAGTTGCATAAGATGATAAGGTGAAGGTATCTAGATACCTTAATGGTCTCAAGTGGACTATTCAAGATGAGATGAGTTTCTTAACCCCTAATACTATTCAAAGATGCCACCAAATTGTAGTTAAGGTGGAAGAGAAGTTAAAAAGAAGAAAGACTCAATAAATACTAGAGGTAAAGGTAGAGGAAGAGACAATAAAGGATAGAGAAGTGGATATGGTGGTAGAAGTTTAGAGACAAAGGCTCAATGAGAGACCAAACTTAGTGAACAAAAAGAAGTGAGCTCAAGCAGAGGAGGCTTCAATAGAGGAAGATGATCTAATAACAATGGAAGAGGAAAGAACAATAGTGAAGGGAGGGGTTCCTACTTTACAAACATGAAATGCTATCACTGCAACCAAATGGGACACCCTACATATAGGTTTCTAGAGAAAGGCTCTACTTCTCATGGAAATGACAAGAGGGTAAAAATTGTTCAAGAGGAGTCTAGTGGTGAAAATAAATACCATGAGGTACCCTTAGAGTCTAAAGAAGGAGATAAATTGATGATTAGAAGAGCATTAACCAAGGATCCATTGAAAGAGGAACCAAGCTAGAGAAGGTCACTGTTTAGAGTGAAATATAAAATGATGGGAAAAGTATGTAGATTCATCATAGACTCAGGGTCTACTAAAAATATAATGTCAGAGGAGGCAGTTAGCAAGTTAAAATGAAAATAATTCTATATAGTAACCCATACAAGGTTACTTAGTTGAAAAAAGGACAACATGTCCTTGTGAATGAGAAAGCATGTGTGAACTTATCCATTGGAAGGTATAAATATAAGGTGTTGTGTGACATCCTACCTATGGATGCATGTCACCTTCTACTTGGTATACCATGACAATTTGACATACATGCCATGCATGATGGAGAAAAGAATGCATATTCTTTCAAGAAAGACAATCTCACTTTTAAGATATAGTCACTGTTAGAAGACAGAGAAAAGAAGTCCCCTAATGTCCTTATGATCAGTGAAAAGGAGTTTACAAAAGCCTTATAGGAAGGAGAAGTAGTGGGATTTGAAATGGTGTTGAAACCTAAAGAATAAAATGTAGAGACGTTAGTCAAGGAGAAGGAGTGTGATTTGCACTAGATGGTTGCCCATCACTTACTATGCTCTTGTACTCCTGCAACAACTCTTGCACTTCTTTTGGTATCTCTGTCTCCTTTATGCTTTCTTTTGGGAGACAAACTTCAAGAATTTGGGCATTGATTCCAACTTCCTCAATCCAAGGGTGGATTGAAATCTTTCTATTTGGGGAGGATGGTGCAGAAGAACCTAGGCTAAATCCAAACCCTATGTTTTTGTTGTGGCTTGTACTGACCCTATCCAAGTAACTTTTTTTCTTTTTTACCTTATAAGGTCTTTCATGTTTTTACCTAGTTGGATTAGACTAGGATCAATCCAACTAGATGTTTAAGGTTTTGAGTGTGTTTAGGGTAATTTAGCCTAAATTGGGAATTTGGGGTCAAGAAGCCTAGAAGGCTTAACATGGATTAGATTTGTTCCTAAGAAGGCCTTTATGATGTTTTTACATCATGTCATAATTATTGGAGGTCATTAAACTAAGTTTTAGGCAAAGATGTAGAAGTTGCTAAAATGTTGCTTCACAACATTTTGCAACTTTGCAATGTTGTCCGACAACATTGTCAAGTTTGATTCCATTCGGTGAGTGGAAAATTTAGTTAATGGTAGTGGCCTAAAAACATGGAAAATGTATATTTAGAGATCATGAATCCCATTTCCCTAGGTAATGGTGATGTAATGCAAGTTTTTGAATAGCAAGAAGAACTTTGTTTTTTGGTTGCACACACAGTCGACTAGTTTTGTTTTTAAGAATTAGTAGATGGATTGAATAGTATAAGTTAGTGTTGGATTTGAGTTTAGAGGTAGATTTTAGTAAATTTTGTTTGGTGTGCAAGTTTCTGTGTGTTCATTAGATTAGATTTGTAAAATATTTTGTAAGTAGACTAGTTGCTGGAGTTGACAAGGTGGTTTTGAAAAAAATGGCTCCTCCATAATTATCCGCTGTCAATTTCATCATGGAATGGTTGAATATGGAAGGGGATCCTCTTTATAGTTTATATATGGAAGGATAGGTTCATAAGAATTGTTTAGCTATTTTAAAAGTCATGCCCTAGGCGAGATTGGATAGCCTAGCTAGGTGTTTGATAGTGTTCTAACAAATTTTTATTGCAAGGACATAGAGAGTTGTGGGAAACCAAGCATGAGTTTGGAAACCTAGGGGATATATAGACACCTCCTAGGAAGGATAAGACTCTAAAAATCCATTTTGATACATTCCCAAGCATCAGTAATGTGACTGAACTTATCTAGCCCAATTAGCCCTAGTTGTACTTAATTCTAGGAATCTAGTGTACGGACACCCTAGGACCCAATGACCTACAAAATCCTTTGAGTGTTGGAAAAGGGTATCAGAATCCCCACTTTTTTTGGGGGGTTATTTGGGATTATTTTGCAAGAATTGGGAAAAACCTGTCAGATAGGGCTACTAGAAGAAATAGGCCTAAAAGCCAAATTTAAAGGTGAATTGGGAGATCATTTGGAAGAGTTATGATACCCTGCTACAAATGGGTTCATGTGGAGTATAAAATTTTTTTGAACATGATAAATTTCCTTTCAAACACTTGTGGAGTTGAAAGGTTGAAAACACACTTGGAATTGTCAAAGGAAGAGTGAAAGAGTGAAGTACAAATTAATGGTAGTTGTCCCCTTGTGAAGCACAATATACACCAACTCTTAGAGTGGTAGTGGGGTATTCCTAGACTAATATAGTGAGGGCTAGTGAGATACTAAAAAGGAAGCAGAGGGTCTTGTGAAGACTAGGAATATTGAAGGTCCTAGTAGGTTTGTGCGAGTTCACTTGGGAATATCTATCAACCTCACTGTGGTGGGAGCATTTGCAAACTGATAGGCAAAGAAGAGGAAAGGAAAAGATCAGAACTTGGTTGAAAATGGTGAAAAAGAAGTTCCTTCTTGCAAATTACCAAGTTAGCTTGTTAAGGAAGATGCAGAACCTTAGACAAAAGGACATGACTGTGAAGAAATACACTAAGGAATTATATAGATTGGACATCAGATCTAGACATGTAGATGATGAGGTTGAGAAAGTTGCGAGGTTCTTGAATAAATTTAGATCCAGAATTCAGGATGAGATAAATTTTATGAAATTGGATAGTGTAGAAGAAGCATATAAATATGCCTTAAAACCTGAGGAGATCTTAAAAATGAAGTATGAAAAAAGACAGAGAGGTTGAGGTGGAATATTCCAGAGAGGAAGAGGTAGATCCTATGGTGAAGGTGGAAGATCTAGTAATTCTGCACAAGATAAGGGAAAATCTAAGTGGAAAAGTGAAGATAAAATCAAGACTGATTGGAAAGGTGGTAGTTCTTACCGAGGAGGTAGTAGTTCCTACCGAGGAAGAGGTAGAGGTGGTTTTAGTGGTAATTGTTTCAGATGTGCCAAAGAAGGGCATAGATATTTTGAGTGTAGACACTCTGATGGAAATGGAAATATTCATAGAAATGTTGTGGTACAAGAGGATCTTTAGGGTTCCCTAAGTGGACCTGAGGCTAGAGAAAACCTGATGATAAGGAGAGCTTTGTGCAATAACTGAGTGGATGAAGAACATGTTCTTAGGATAACTCTTTTCAAGACCAGATGCAAGATGGCAGGAAACATTGTAAATTTATTATTGACCATGGAAGTTCAGAAAATTTGGCATCAGAAGAGTTGGTTATAAATTTGCAACTGCAAAGGTTGACACACCCTAAACCCTATCATGTTTCATGGATCAAGGATGAGCATAAACTGTTGGTAAGTGAGAAATGTGTTGTGAAATTCAAGATTGGAATTACTTTGATGAAGTCATGTGTGATATTATGCCTATGAATTGTTGTCATATTCTATTGGGTAGACCTTGGCAGTATGATAGACATATTGTGCATGATGGTAGATTGAATCAATATACTCTTTGGGTGAATAGAAAAAAGAAAACATTGTTACCTTTGATTGAGGTTCCACATGAGATAAACTATACTACTATGAAAATTTGCATGGTTAATGGAAAGTAATGAGAAGTATAAGTCATTGTATGGATCTGATGTTGGAGCTAATTTTCTGAATAAAGCACCATATAGGTTGACACCTACTGAGAATGAAGAACTTAACAGACAAGTGTAGGAGCTATTTCAAAAAGGTTTGATCAAAGAAAGATTGAGTCCATGTGTTTTACCTATTATATTAGCACCTAAGAAGAATGGAGAGTGGATAATGTGTACTGATTCCAGAGCTATCAACAAGATAATAGTGAAGTATAGGTTTCCTATTCCAAGGATGGATGACATAATGGATTGTTTGATTGGAGAAAAGTATTTTACCAAGATTGATTTGAAGAGTGACTATCATCATATCAGAATCAAAGAAGGTGATGAACAAAATATTTCTTTCAAGAAAAAAGAAGGTTTATATAAGTGGTTGGTTATGCCTTTTGGTTTGACTAATGCACCTAGTACTTTCATGAGGTTGATGAATTAAGCTCTAAAAATATTGGGTAAGTTTGTGTTTGTTTATTTGGATGATATTCTAATATTGAGAAAGACTAAGGAAGAACACCATGAGCATATTAGACAAGTGTTGCAAAGACCGAAGGACGAGAAGCTATCGATTAATCTGAAGAAGTCTTCCTTTATGCAAGAAGAGATTGTGTATTTGGGATTTGTGATTTTGGTTGATGGTTTGAAAATGGACCCTTAGAAGGTTAAAGAAATTATTGAGTGGCCTACACTTGAGAATGTGGGCAAGGTAAGATCATTTCATGGTTTAGCTAGTTTCTACATAAAGTTCATTAAGAATTTCAGTTCTGTTTGTAATGTTATTGTAATGGGAAAAATATGGAGATCTTTTAATAGGATTTTAAACAATGGAGATTTGAACATAAAAGAGACCCTATGCCACATTTAACCACTTACATTTAATTGTAATGATAAGGAATATAAATCTGGAAATGTTTGTAAAGAATAATTGAATGAAGAAATAAAGAGTGCTTATCTACAAAAAATAATATGCTGAAAACCTTGTCAATGGTCTCAGAAACTGTTGATTTTTGCATTCTTGAACTAAAACTATGAGATTTACAAAACCCAGAAATATTTTTATTTTTTGAGCCAGGTCAACCTTGACCCAAATGCGGGGGCGCAATTGTACCCCAAAATCTCAACCTCGACCTGCACTACTCTGATAGAAATTCTGTTCTCAGATTCCTGAAAGTTTTCTAAAAAGAGTATCCAAATCTGCTCTTAAATTTGTTGTTTTGTACATGTACCTACAAGAAAAATGGTTTTGTTTGTTGGGACAAACAAAGTAAATAAAAAAATTCACCTTGCATGTATAGAAACCCTTATGGATGATTCGAATCCTTGGATACACAAGTATTTATGCTTTAAATGAATGTAGAATGTAGAATGTAGGATGTAGGATGTATGATGTCTCAAATCAATTTCTTTTAGATCTTCAACACCAATCTTGAATGGATCTTCAAATAGGAAGAAGCTTGCATGGATGTGGATGGAGAAATCTTCAAGAAGAGGGCTCTATAGAGCTTGAATCCTTCAATGGCTACCAATGGATCTCCTTGATGAATTGAATGATTGAATTTTTGAAAGTAGATGATCACTTCTCTATGGATGATATTACTTCTTGTGTCTTAGCCTGTTAGCTTGTCTCGTCTTAGAGAAAATGAGAGGAGAACGACTTCATTATATACAAGTCTAGGGTACAATCTTCTAGAGAGGCTGACATAGGAGAATTAAATTTGAATTAGGCATATACCCATAGAAGTGGACCTATATTAAATATAATTTTAAGTTTCATTACTTTGGAGACCAAAATAGCCGACCTGGAAGCAGGAAGTAAAACTTTTCGAAGCCCGACATCCAGAAACCTTGGAAACTTGAAATTTGGACCCCAGGTCAGGGTTAAGGTTGACCCTAACCTAGGTGAGGGTCAAGGTTGACCTTGACCTAGGTTAGGGTTGAGGTAGACCTTGACTGAGAAGGTTGAACTTGACCCTGGGTCAAGAACCTCAAAGTTGCAGAGAAGGATGCCAGAAACAAGCTGGAGAGAAGTGGGAAATAGGGCAGAACAGGGGGAAAAGCTAGATCCAAGTCAAAGACTCATTCAAGGTGCTTGACATGACCCCAAACCACTTACTTGGAGGGATAAACATGTCCAAAATGGAAGTTCTTCAATTTTCTGATGATACATTTAGCCCCCACTTTAGCAAGAGTATGGACTCGGTGCAAACTCTTGGTAAAGGAGATCATAAAGAAAAGATAATCTTATTGAAATCAAAGAGACAAAGCAATCCTTGAGCCCCTAGGGATTCAAGTCTTTGTCAACCCAAATATTACAATAAGAGAGACGTCACCAGTCAAAGAAAGGGAGAGAAAGGAGTGGCTATCTCACCCAGTAAGATGTGTGTATCTAATTGTGAACCACAAAAAGGATAGGATGGCCCACCAAGCAAGCACTTGATAGTCACCCCATAAAGTTGTGTGCTTTCTGGTGGCTTTGTACATGTATGTAATGCATCTTCTGATGGATTTTATGAATTACCCATGGATCCATATACTCATATCACCATGGAATACATTTGTAAAATGCGTATCTCTTCAGGATTTAGCAACTTATGTGCGTTACCTTCCGAGGATTTAGCATGCTGCAAAACAAAAGGTTAGAATAAAAATGCAAAATATAGAATGAGGGAGGTCGTATATATGCCCCCTCCTTAAGATGGAAAAATACATACTATTTTGACATGTTAAGGAAAGAAAAGAATAAGGATAAATCTTTCTTCAACATCAAGACAATATCTATAGCCAACACCCAGTCCAAGCCAAGAAGGTCATAGCTCCTATGAGTCCATGGAAGGGATGAATGCAAAGAGATATCATGCAAGAAGTGAAAAATTAACCCTTGTGAGGGATAGCACACTATTTAGTTTCCAAGGTGAGAGATTTATCAACCATGGAAACCCAATGTTAAATAATGAAATAAGATATGATCAAGGACATAGATTCTTAATGCAAACCAAAAATTTCATCTATGATTGGATATCACATAAGAGATAGATATTGCTTAGTCAAGGGAAAATTGGATCCTGGAAAGACAAAAAAGGAGATGTCATCCTTGCCCCCCAAGCGTAGGAACAAGGATGAAAGGGGAACTATTATATCACTCACAACACTATGCAAGGCAATGAGCCCCCAAAGATTAGGATAACATTGATTACATAATGTGGAGCTCCATAATAGGAACATAAATGTTATTTAGAAAAAACAAGATTTAAATAAAAATCATTGCCACATGATATATAAATAACTTTACTATCAATGAGATGCCTAATCTTATAATGTAAATCTTGAAATTCATTATTAGAGTGATCATGAAATCTATGATACAAACAAAAAGGAAAAGGCTTCAAGTGTGGACTACATTTGTTTTTGTGTTTAGGTCTAGTAATCATCTTAGCACGAAGGATTTTAGGAAAAAGAACTTCTTGGTCAAATTCCTTCATAGGTTCATCATGTTTTGAAGTGTTATTTGAGATGTTGGTAATATTGATGTTTTGTTGAGGATTAAATCCCAATCCATAAGAATTCTCATGCCCCCCATTCTATAAGGATATTTGAATTTCTTGTTTATGCTTACCACATCCTTGACCATGCAATCATTGTTTAACTAGTAAATGATAAACATGACCATAATGAGAAGCCATATCAAAAGTAGTCAATGGAACTTTGGGTAGTCAGTATGTCATCATTAGAAGGTTTGATAGATTCATAGTGGGTAGAAGCAGTGACAAAGTTATTACGAAGGAAATTAGAAGTAGAAGCAAAGGCTTGTTGTTCAAACTCTCTTTGTTTCTTCATAAAATCAAGATCAAAAACCTTATACTCTCCAATAAAGGTAGGAATAAAATCTAAGGTTCCCCAATCATCTCCAGAAGGAGCATTAGAGGAAGAAGGATTACTATTAGGAATAAGAGTATTGTGGGTTTGAATATTCAAACAAGGATTTGGCGCATCATCCACATGAAGTGTATACACCATGTTTTTATGAATAAACTTGACTTTACAATGAAGGGTGGAAGGAACAACATGCATCTCATGCAACCAAGGTCTACCCAAAAGGAGGTTATAATTAAGAGGTCCAGGCATAACATGAAAATGAGTATTCAGGATGACCAGACCTACTTTAATAGGTAAGGTAATCACGCCCAAAGTTTTAATATCAATGTTATCAAAGCCACATATAGGAACATTATCAGGTTGATTAGTTGAAAGATTGAATTTAATCTCTTTGAGCATGTCCATGCTACAAATATTAATACCAAATCCATTATCAATCAAGGTCCTATGAATGATACTCGTATTGATAGTAACAACAACCATAAGAGCATCATATTGATTGTGTAATTCTTTAGAAGGTAAATCCTTTTGAGTAAATACAATGTCAGGAAGACCCGAGGTAGCATGCATGCACTGTAAGAAGGCATTGATGTTCTCTTGATTAGGAGGCGGAGTGGGAAGAGTTTCTAGAGCTTTTTTCAAGGCTTCATGGTAGGTAGGTGAAGTTTGAAGAAGCTCCCATAAATAAATATTGGCAGGGGTATTGTGCAATTGGTTTATCAAATCATACTCCTTGCTAGGAAGATGGGGTGGAGGAGGAAGAATGGGTTGAGAAGGTGGTAAAGAAGCTAGAACAATAGGCTGAGGATTATTCTATGTGTGATGAGCACGTGAAATAGAATCTGTGTTGTCAAAGAAATCCAAAGGATCTCGAGGTTTACCCTTAATTGTTATTTAAGGACATCCTTTTACCATCAACAAAGGTTTAGGATATAATAATCTAGGTGAACCAATGTTGCAAATAGTGGAACATGAAGGTAACCATGCACACACCCTATAGTAAAGGTCAATTGAAGAGGTTGTGGAGGAGGATGAAATAGGAATAGGATCAATGGAGATTGTATTCAAACAATTTTCATCCTCACTACCATGTAACTCGATAGGGGATCTATCCTCTTTTGCAATAAAGGCCTCATCAAAGTACGCAAAACAAAAATCATAAATGTTGAACACAAAGTAGCACTACAAGCATGAAAAATGTAAAAGTTTTTGTATTTTTAAAGCAATTTATGATTTTAATTTTTAAAATATAAATGCAAGAGCATAAAAGTAATTTAATTTTATATGCATGCAAGATGTAACATAAAATGTAAATATAACACCA
Source organism: Thuja plicata (assembly GCA_018584345.1). Taxonomy (NCBI): domain Eukaryota; kingdom Viridiplantae; phylum Streptophyta; class Pinopsida; order Cupressales; family Cupressaceae; genus Thuja; species Thuja plicata. The sequence goes on from MU225528.1 coordinate 2,831,498, forward strand.
AAAAGAAAAAGTTGTCTATCGCAGGTTCACCAAAATGTAATGGGGAAATATGGAGATCTTTAAATAGGGTTTTGAACAATGGAGATTTACACATAAAGAGACCCTATGCCACATTTAACCACTTACATTTAATTATAATGATAAGGAATTTAAATGTGAAAATGTTTGCAAAGAATAATGGAATGGAGAAATAAAAAGTACTCATCTCCGAAAAAGAATCTGTTGAAAACCTTGTCAAACAGTCTCAGAAACTGTTTATTTCCGTGCTCCTAAACTAAAACTATGAGATCTACAAACCAAAAAATATTTTTATTTTCTGAGCTAGGTCGACCTTGACCCAAATACAAGGGTGAAATTTTACCCTAAAATGTTGACCTCAACTTGCACTACTTTGACAGAAATTCTATTCTCGAATCCCAAAAGTTTGCCAAAAAGGGTATCCAAATCTGTTCTTAAATTCATTATTTTGTACCTGTACCTACAAGAAAAATGGTTTTTTTTGTTGGGGGGGGGAGGGGTTTTCCTTGGTCAAACCCCAATTTTGGAATTGACCTTAAAATATAATTGAAATTGTAGAGACAAACAGAGTAAATAAACAAATCCACCTTGCATGTATAGAAACCCTTATGGAGGATACAGATCCTTGGATCCAAAAGTATGTATGCTCCAAATGAATGTAGAATGTAGGATGTAGGATGTCTTAAATCAATTTATTTTATATCTTCAACACCAATATTGAATGGATCTTCAAATAGGAAGAAGCTTGCATGGATGTGGATGGAGAAATCTTCAACAAGAGGGCTCCATAGAGCTTGAATCCTTCAATGACTATCAATGGATCTCCTTGATGAATTGAATGCTTGAATGCTTGAGTTCTTGAAATTGGATGATCACTTGTGTATGGATGATGTTGCTTCTTGCATCTTAGCTTCTTATCTTGTATTGTCTTAGAGAAAATGAGAGGAGAAAGGCTTCCTTATATACAAGTCTAGGGTACAATCTTCTAGAGAGGCCGACATAGGAGAATTAAATTCCAATTAGGCCTATACCCCTAGAAGTGGACCTATATTAAATATAATTTTAAGAGTCTTTACTTCTGAGACCGAAACAACTAACCTAGAAGTGGGAAATAAATATTTCTGAATCCCGACATCCAAAAACCATGGAAACTGGAAATTTGGACCCTGGGTCAGGGTCGAGGTCAACCTTGACCTAGGTTAGGGTCAATGTTGACCTTGAACCAAAAGGTTGACCTTAACCATGAGGTCAAGAACCTCAAATTTGCAGAGAAGGATGCCAAAAATAGGCCGAAGAGAAGTGGGAAATAGGGCAAAACACAGGGAAAAGCCAGATCCAAGTTAAAGACCCATTCAAGGGGCTTGACATGACCCCAAACCACTTACTCGGAGGGCTAAACTAGTCCAAAATGGAAGTGCTTCCATTTTTCGATGATACAGTTATGAATGGGACTATGAGAGGAGATAAAAAGGATTTTTAGTGGACACATGGAGCTGACAAGAGTTTTGAGACTTTAAAACAAAAGGTTGTCGAGTTACCTGTGTTAGCTCTGGCTAATTTTAATAAGGTATTTCAAATTGAGTGTGATGCAAGTGGTAGTGCAATAGGAGTTGTGTTGAGTCAAGAAGGTAAACCTATTTCTTTCTTTAGTGAGAAGTTGAATGATGCTAAAATTAAGTATTCTATGTATGATCAACAGTTTTATGGTATTTTTCAATCTTTGAAAAAGTGGAGACATTATTTGATTCCTAATGAGTTTGTGTTGTATACGATCATAAAGATTTGTAGTATTTGGGAAGTCAACATAAGTTGAATTAGAGACATATGAAGTGGGTTAAATACTTATAGAGTTACACATTTGTGATCAAGCATAAGAGTGCAGTTACTAATCAGGGTTCAGATGAAATGAATAGAAGACGTTCTTTGTTGACTGAGATGAAGATTGTCATTCTTGGTTTTGATGAAATGAAGCAGTTGTATGATACTGAACCTAATTTTTCTGATGCATATAGAGAGTGAAGAGCACCAAATCTGTTAGAACAACCAAGTAAGTTTGAGGAGTATTTTAGTCAAGAAGGTATGTTGTTCAAAGGAATTCAATTGTGTATACCAAGAAGTTCCATGAGAATTAATTGTATTAAGGAAAAGCATTGTGGTGGATTGGTTGGACATTTTGGAATTGATAAGACATTGAGTTTTCTTAAGGAAAATTATTATGGGCCACATATGTATAAGGATGTTCAGAAGTTTGTAAGGAGTTTTGGAATTTCTCAAGTTGCAAAAGGAGTAAGTCACAATACTGGATTGTATACACCTATTTCTGTTCCTGAGAAACCTTGGAGTGACATCATTATGGATTTTTTTCTTGGATTACCTAAGACATCAAGAGGATATGATTCCATATTTTTTGTTGTGGATATATTTTCTAAGAGGGAACATTTCACACCATGTAAGAAGACATCATATGTTGTTCATGTTGTTGAGATTTTCTTCAAAGAGGTTTTAAGATTGCATGGATTATCGAGGAGTATTATCTCTGACCGAGATAGTAATTTTGTTGGTTACTTTTGGAGAAATTTGTGGAAGAGTATGGATACTAAGTTGAGGTTTAGTTCTACATTCCATCCACAAATAGATGGAAAGACAAAGATTATGAATAGAAGCTTGGGTAATTTTCTTAGATATTTAGTTGGAGATAATCCGAGTAATTGGGAGATGATATTGGCACAAGCTGAGTTTTCATATAACAATTTTGTGAATAAGAGTGCAGGAAAAAGACCTTTTAAGATTTTTACTGGAATGCAACCTAGAGGAGTATCAAATTTGAGGGATATTGTTGTTGAATAAAAGTGAAGTGTTTAAGGGGAAGTATTTTCTAATTTTGTGAAGTCTTTACATGAGGAAGTGAAGCTAAAGTTGGAACAAAGTTATAAAAAATATAAGGAAAATACTGACAAGTCTAGGAGACATCATTTTTTGAAGTTGGTGATGAGGTGATGGTTCATTTGAAGAAGGGTAGATTTCCTATTGGAACATACCATAAGCTGAAAAGGAAGAAGTTTGGTCCTTGTAGAATTTTGAGGAAGTTTGGCAGTGGTAATGCTTATGAAGTTGAGTTACCTGATGACATGGATATATCTCCTATATTAAATATTGTTGATTTGCATAAGTATCATGAGTCAGATGATGAAGTTGTTAAACCAGATGATTATCCTAAGAAGCATGTTGAAGAGGTTGAATAGATTTTTAATTAGAGGATTGGTAAAAGCACAACTAGAAAAGATTACTATGAATATTTAGTGAAGTGGAATAATAGACCAGTTGAAGATGCTACATAGATTTCTCAATCTGAGTTGGATTCAGCTCAGGTTGTGACACCTATATTATTTAGGGGAATAATTTCTTTAAACCTTGGTTGTTTTATGCAGGAGCATCCTAGGTTGCCTTTCTATCCTACTCATATTTGTTCATTCTTTTAGTAAGTGTCAAGTTGGAGTTCTTATTGAGTTGGAGTTCTTGCCGAGTTGCAGTATGTGTTGAGTTGTCTAGTGTTGACTGAGTTCCTATTTGTGTTGAGTTGTTTAGTGTTGGATGAGTGTTCTTTCCTATGCTGAGTGAACCTGATGCTCAGTTCTTCTTTGACCAAGATTGTCTATGTTTGGTTCTTATTGGAGCGAAATTATGTATTTTATTTATGATCATGCATTTAATATTTGGATCTTGTCTTGGGATGTGTGTGAACTATTGGTGGTCGGCCTTCCATCTTTGTAAGCTTCTTTGGAAAGTATAAATAGGAATGTCTAGGAGTAGGTTAGGCATCAACTAGTAGAGCCAGTAGCAGATGATGATATGAGAACGTAGAAGTAAGAATAGTCTAAATTTTGTAAATCTTGTTGGTCGTAACCCAGAAGCCCTCATAGTCAGGAATTTATGCTATAATTGGATGAATCAATAAAATATATATGTTGTTCCTTCTCTCTTGGGTCTTGTTCTCTATGTTTTTTTCTTCTGTTGTGGTTACTCATAGGGTGGTTGGATAGTTGGGTGTGACGTTGGCCCTTCCTAATCCTCTCTCTCTCTGCTCCAATAAACACATAGAATAATTTTTTTCATTATGAAGATAACTATCCTGATGTGTTTGATGAAGACCAGATTAGGTTTTCCTTGAGAAGAATCCATAACCAGTTCATGGGCTAGACAAACCATACAAAATCACAAAGGAGGTCATTCATGATGTTACTGGCCTATGCTCAATTGATAGTGTACCTTTTCTCCACACCATTCCAAAGGAATATGTAATCAGACTGACAAAGTCAAGATATAATGGTCATGCAATAATTGTTAATGATATAAATAATGAAGAGGTGAAGTATGTTGCTATAGTTATCAGTCAAAAGGTTTATAACTCTAGTAGGTTGAATATAATACCTTGTGGTGCTATTCATACAACACATATGATAATAAAGGAGAATTGTAAGAACCCCTTGTGGCTCTAACTTTGACAAACACTGAACTGTGGTTTAATTCTGGATGTTTGACAATTTGTCAAACACTTTGCAGGCAAGTTCTGATACCACTGTAATATCCCTTGCTAAATGATGGAGAAAGATGATTTTTCTACTCAATGAATATTGTCAAACAAGTTGCATACAATCTGAAAAATACCATAAATGAATTGCAGACCAAATATATATAACATATGATAGGCCAAACACATCAAATTTGCATCATATAGGACATTGGCATTTTGTCGAACACTTGCCATACATGACTCAGAAAATACAAAGTCTGAAAAAAACTAAAAATGATATACAGCTGCAAATGATTGTATTCAAAAATAAGAAGGTATAAAATGCTTAATTTCTTTAGCTTAGCATACCCGATGGTCCAAAGCTTGAATACATGAAATTCTGATAATAAATCGATCTGCAGAAAATTCTTTGTTCTCCACTCTCAAAACCCTTCACAAACTCGATACAAAATGTTGTCAACTAAAGGTATTTGCTGTATGAAATCAGTCATTCAAATCTGAAATAAAAAGCATCCTTTCAACTTGCAAAAAATACATCAATAAGCTCAAACACTGTAGAGTTACTGTTCATGTGCCACTATTCACGTGTTACTATTCACATGTTACTGTTCACGCGTCACTATTCACGGCTACTGTAGCAAAATCACTGTTCACGACTACTGTAGAAAATAAATAAAATCTGATATAGAATGTTGCCAAGAATGAATCTCCAAGTCTGCTGTACATTTACCTTCAAATCCTTCAAACCCTAGATGAAATTATTCACTTTTAAGCACAAATAGAACTCCTAAATGAAGCTCTCTTGAATGCCAAATTCACTGGATATTTCACCAACTCAAATGGCTG
>MU225528.1:2859476-2875511 GCA_018584345.1 Thuja plicata
CATGCCATAATGTGGTGGTATGTCAACCACAAGAACATTCATGGTCATTACTACATCAGGGCAGACTGCTAATTTGTAAGGCATAGCCTCAATGGTACCAATCATAGGGACCTCTCTAGAATCCATATCTTGGAATCTCCCATAAGGAGTATCAACTTGTATTCCCATTGACCTCATGATTTCAACTGGCATAACTATTTTAGATGCTCCTGAATCAATCATGCAATTTTTTAGCAGCTTATCATTAATTATCAATGAAAGAAAAAATGGGTCAACAACTTTTGGGGAAGAAGTTGCATTCAAGAATATTTGAGTAATTTCAAATGTTAACACCTCAACCTCCTTTCCCTTGGTAATTGGCCTCTTACAAACATCCTCTGGTCTTTGAACCTTTATTGTGGGCACATTGTTTAGAAATGACATTACTTTTTCCTTGTGTTCTTTAATTCTCATCATTTCCAGAAATGGTACCTTAACTGTCATTTGGGAAAAACATTGACCCATATCTACTGGAGTGTATCTCATATCTGAAAACTTTGATTTGTCCAAAGTGACATCATTTTCTTCATTATGTTCTTTTAGAGCTGATTCTTTTAACTTTTTATTCTCTATCTTTTGAACAGGAATACTTTTTTCTTGTCTTTTCACATCTTCTTCTTGTACAACATTTTCTTCAAGGGATTTTGTAATAATTTTGACCTTATGTTTATGTACATTTTCACCAGGTCCTTCCTTTTTTTTCACATACTTAGTGTCTATCTTATTTTCTTTTATAAAGACACCTGATGGTTGACTACCAACACCACCTACTATCCTATTTCTCAAGTGGTAATTGCTTCTAGCTTTATTCACTAAATCCACAATAATTCTAGCCTTCTCTTCATCTGAAGCTTTCCTGATGAGTGGAATATCTTGATTGTTTTGAGCATAACATCTTATATGATCATCATTTCCCTTAGTTTCACTATCAGATAAGATCTGTTGATGATGATTGTCCATCCTTCTTTGTGAAATACATGAATCATGATTTTCACTTTCACTGTCTGAATCTATATCATGGCATGAGTAAGTATTTGTCATACTATGATCACACTGTTCACCCTCATCATTTCCCTATTCTTCACTTTCTCTCAAATCTAAGGAAATGATACAAAAATTAGGGTTATGAGGGGCCTCACAAGCCTCACACCAAGGATCATCATTGCAAAAATGGACAATATTTTTATGTAGAGGGTCTGGAGTTCTGTTATCTGTCTTTTCTTTTCTAGGTAAAATAACAGGCTTCCCATCTTTGAACTAAGTTCCATAAGGGTGGTTCTGCATTCTATTTTTGAGGTTTGTATGTAGGATTATAAGAAGACCTATTGTTCTGAGGAGCCCTACATTCCTTATACTCAAGCTCCTTTAAATTGCTCCTACTAAACCTTGATTCATCCCTCCTATTCAACTTACCAGATACTCTTCTGTTCATTTCAATATTGACTGCTATTTTATAAGCATTAGTAAGAGTTCTAGGCTTTTTATCTCTAAGAGCATATCCCATTTTAGAATCAAAGGCATTCAAATAAGTTTCTAAACATACCTCTTCGTCTAGCCTTATCTTCTGAAATAGTTTGTGCATAGCTCTTTGAAACCTTGTATTAAACTTAGTAACCTCTTCATTGTAATTCTTCTTGATATTATTGAACTCATTCAACAAAAAGCCTTTATTTGTTTTATCTCCATACTGATCCTTAAATAATTCAATCAACTCATCGATAGAAACAACAGATCCATTAGACAAGCTTCTAAACCATTCCCTTGCATCTTCTACTAAAGATTGAACAAATAATTTCATCAATACATCTTTATGGGTGATATTTAAATCATCAACTAAATCAATGAACTTTCTTAAATGTGTTTCATAGGAAATAACATTGTTACCTACAAACTTTGGGAGTTTTTCTCCTATATCACCCACATCTTTAGGGAAAGCATTAGGATACCCTGGGATACCAACAAAATTAAATTGTTTGTACCTTTCACTATGCAATGGTTTTCTTTGAAAACTATTATCTTCCTTGAAAGTGGTGGTTTTTGCTTTAGAAGTAGTAGTATTCTCTGGTCCAGTATAAGAATACTTTGAAGACTGCAAGAAATCTATCTTTTTCTTCAATTCAACCATTGCAGCTTCCATTTGTGCTTTTTCCAACATTTTTTCCATGGTTTCTTTTTCAATTCTCAACTTTTCCAAGTCAATATCTAACTTGGACATTTTCTCTATCAAAGGCTTCTAAAATTTAGGTTCTTGATCTATGTGTTCACTCATCTTTTGTTTACATTTGTCCTTCTGTGAAGTAGAAGCCTTATGAGTGAGTAGTATTTCTTAGTCCTTTTGAGACTTCTTTTGGTCTTATCAACATTCTTATGCTCAAGTTTTTCATTTCTCATTTCTCTCTCCCTCTTCATTTGTTGAACTAGGGCAAGTTGTTTAATGATGAACTTTTCCTCATTTTCTAGCACATCAGAGGAAGCATCTTCAGAATCTGAACTAGATGTACTCGTCTCTTCTCTCTCATTTGAATTAGAAGTGATTGTAGGTGTTTCTAAAACTCTTTCAGCGGCCTCTTCATACTCTGAAGTATTTCCATCATGAGAATGTTGATTGTTGTTCATGGTTCTCCTAACAGTACCTTCTTTACCTCTTGAAGGGGTTTCATCCATGCTAACTTGGTTACTCTTTTTTCTCCAAGACATTTCCATCCTTGAGGATGATGGGATTCCATCATATAACACCTTCTCAGGATCCTTTCTCATCCTTGACCTAGTATTCATTCTGAGAGATATTTATCAACTTTGCACTAATCTCAGAGATTTCTTTTTAGAGTCGCCACCCAATGATTTGGGATGAATGAATACTATCAAAGAATAATTTTGACAACTACAACTGGTATGATTTGAAAAAAAATTTAAAACTTCAAAACACCAGAGATTTCTGACAACTTGGACTAGAGATATTATGAGATTTCTTAACCAGACCCTATGATCTCTATTCCCCAGTAGAGTCACCAATTTATTAGGGTTTTTTCTTGCAGGGCCTCTAAACAAATGCTTGAATATTTGAACAACTCTATGACTCTCAAATTATTTTTGACACTATGACTTAAGCAAGAGAAAAACACTAATTGATGAGGTACTTTGATAACACTGGGGATACCTATTACCACCTCCTTCTTTTTTGAGATCCCTTGACTCAAGCAGGTTTTACCTATGACTGATTACTGTCTTGATAGTATCTTTAGAGTGGATTGTACTTTATGTGCTAAATGCTCTATTTTCAGATGGACATGTATATAACAATGCAGATAACTATGAAAATTCTAAGAAAAAGCTTGACAATCCAAATCAATATCTTAGTGATAGCAGACAACAACATAACAAGGAATCACATTCTTCTTTCCTTTTATGAATCTTATGAATCTATGAGCAATAACCTATTTGATTTACTCTTCAAGAAATCAAAAAAATTCAACTGTAACCTTTAGGAGTACAATTGATTCTACATAAAATACTCTAAAAATGATTGGTTTGAATAGTATTTGAATATTTGGATGATGACAGACCATAAAATCAATTTCTAGACCAGTGCCTATCCTTTGGGCTTATAGAGTCAATAATTTGAAGTTCACAGAAATACACAAAAAAAAAAAAATATAGTAAGCTGCCTTACAACTTACATGTAATTTAGATAAAATTCCTTACAAATTATCTTGTCAACTCTATAGTTTTGTATCAAATCCTTAACTATTGTTATGCTCCCTGAAACTGCTCACAAAACTTAGTTCTTTCCTTGAAAGAAACTTGCAAGTAATTAGATAGCTACCTTGTAGCCAAAATGCTTAAAAATGCCTTACAAATTTAAACATAAAAGAGCATACACAATAAATAAAGAGACAACAGTGAAAATAGAGTAAAATTGCATTGTATTTTATTGATATGGTCCTGCTCTAGCACATAAAAAACTTAAAAGCTTGAAGACACAGACACAAATCTAGAAAGTCTAATTTTTAATATATTTCATCTCTCTTGATTTTTACAATCTTGGTCTATTTATAGGTCCTTAACCATCTTGGAATCCTTTATGTTGGGATGCAACAAGCTTTAGAGTGTTTAAGGAACCTAACCCTAAAAGTACATAAAAGACAAAAGAAAAGAATGTAGAAGCGGCGGAAGGACAAAAATAGGGGATAAAATTTGATACTCTTTGTCCTATTCTGGAATCTGGCGCCTTTGTCTAAAAATGTTTAGGATAGCTTCTGGTATTCATAGCAAGACTAAGTGACCACCATTACAGGCTAACTTACACTCATCTTCATTAATAGCTAACCTCCCTATGCTTGATGATTAGGCGCCAAGTGTTCCCCTTCATTCTTCATCTAGGACCTCCTCCTCCACCACATGCTTCTTTTTCTTGGGTCTAGTCATCAGGTCCCATGCTTTCACTTCATCTTATATTGGCCACTTAAAGCTCTATGTACTCTGTACCTGTGCCTTTTGCCTTTCCCATTTGACATCTGTAATGTTTTTAACATCCATTAAGAATTTATTCATGTCAGTCTCTACCTAGAAGGCTTCATCTAGAATCTTATTGAAACCTTCCAAATCTAACTCTGATCCTAAAATAAATGCCTCATTGCTGGGCATTTTTCTATCAAATGCACTCCTCCAGACCTCTAAGGCCTTCACTTGATCATCTTATCCTTTCAGAGGAGGAAAAAATCTATTAAAATTCAAAGAAAATAGGCTTAACTTACCCTCTATTTGATTCAACTTACCCTTAAAAAATGACAAGGATATATTAACCTTTTTGACTTCATCTTCAACCTCAGTCACAACCTCAGGTAAATCTGACCTAAGAGGCTAAAAATAGGAAAGTTTTTCAAACAATTGGACCCTAGGAGACCAAATAACAAAATAGGGGTTCAAAGTGGCAATGTACCCTGTTACTTCTGTGTGTAGTGTGGGTAATTTATTATAAGCATTCGAGCTGACATCTTTTTTATCTTTCAGTATGCCAATCCTATGCTACAAAATGCATTTAAATGTATTTAGGGCTATTTCATTCTTCTTTTTTCCCATATCTTCTTTCTCAACCACTTCCTCTGATTTTGCCTTTTCCTCTATTTGCAAGGGCTTCTCTGGAGGCACATAAACCACTTCAGGTTTCTCTTCTAATTGTTTCAGCAACTCAGCAATTACCTGATTTTGTTGGTGTATCTTTATGTGCCACAATTCCCTATCTTTGGCTAGGGCACTAGTTTCCTCAACTAAAATGCTTCACTTCTCAGACAATTGCTTTGTTTTGTCTTCATTCAAGTGATCCCAGTGAGTCATGATCTGAGAAATATCTAGATCTTCTGTATTCTGCACTGTCTAGACCATTTGATTCCCCACCATATTTTCCTGAATATTCACCAATTGAGGCTTTTGGTCTTTAGGACATAGGCTCCACATGGAAAAAGCTTGTGACTTTGGACTATATCCAAAACCCTTTATCATATCACCCATTTGAACTTCGCTTGCCATTTTAAGGTCTGGCTACTTCCTGATTTGGTCAATAATGAATGCTGAGGCCAAGTCCCAGCACTCAGGAAGCAGAATGCCACTGTTTAAAACCATTTTCCTTGAATTGTCTGGTGAGACATCTTTGCTATCAGGGTCATAATCTTGTAATGCTAACATGGCCTAATTGGTAACCGTTTCTTCTCCATCTACTTTCAATTGAGCCCTTATCTGCTCTTTCTTGTGCCACCTCAAAAAGTCTTTGAATTCACCAGTCTTAATGAAATTATCATCACTCAAAAATTGTTGCTGATGTAACAATCTCTTGTCAATATATGCCTTTAGAGGCAACTCTATATTCTCCTCTTCATCTTTTTGCTGCCTCTTCCCCTGTGTGATTAGATTTCTTAGGTTATGATCATATAACCTATTTCCAGGAATGAGGGCACTTACTCTATCTCTTTTATTCTCCTACCTAACAGATGAAGTCTGACGAATGTCAACTTTTTGGCTCTTAGCAGAAGGCTCTTCTACATCATCCGGCTGAGAGAATTCTGTTAGGTCAATGATATGGCCCTCGCCTCCCTGCAACTATGGTGCCTCTGCAATATCTTGTTGGGGCTGATCAAACTAAGGTGGGCAGGCATAATCACCATCACTATTAATCTCTTACTCTGATTTTGAATGCTCAGGCTCTTTAGCTCCTTTTTTATCCAAAACATTATCCAATTGTTCACAGAGTATGTAAAAATTATCAATCATAGCCTTAATCTTGTCAAAATAAGGCAAATTAGGGTAAAAGCCTCCAAAAGACAACCCATTTCTCTTTATTTTCCTTTCTAGTTTCAGCAATTCCTAAATCCTCTCCCTTCTTGTTTTGATTTCATCTTCATCAAGAAGATTTCTTGTTACATCCTCTTCTATACATAAACAATGCACATTTTTATTAGGGATAGTAGGAGTTAAAAGTTTCCTGACTCCTGCCATGAATCCCTCAGGGTCAATATACCTGTATGATGTTGCTCCCATCATGCAGCTCTCCAACCACTTACTCACTGAATCAATGGCACCCTTACCAATGGTAAAATTAAAAATCTTAAATTGTCTAGTGGTTAAGGTCCCCTTCCTGTGTGGCGCAAAATGTTCATTATCTATTAACAATAGTTTCCTAATGAATTCCATGACAGCAACTCTGGATGGTACATGGTAAGGTAAGACATGAGGTGGATGTGTGCATCCATATACCCTAATCATGGTGAAATTCTCCTCCAAGAAGAAGTCTCCCCAGTTATGATCACCCTCCCACTTGTCTACATACTCACAAGGCCTCAATAGTTGCAACACCTTGATTGGGAGCCTGGTTTTTCTGATACCCATGCTCTGCATCATTGGATATACAATCTAGTTTTCAAATCCACAGTAGTCACAATCCTTGGATTTATAATTCCAAATCCTAACCCAAAACTGAATGGGATTAGGTCGACCCTGAAAAATCCTTTGAGGATTCAAGTTATTCACATCCATGATCCCAAAGTTAAAATATAATAGCAAATGCATTAGGATGGAATAGTGGAAGAACCTAGGCTCCTTCTCTTTTGGGTCCTTCATCTTCTTCTGAGTAGCTATAAATCCCTCATGCATTTTATCTATAATATACTGTATATAATCATAATTTGTGCTAGAATGCACATCTTGCAAGTCTAACACCATCATCAGAACTCCAGCACTTATCTTTTCTGCTCCTCCATCCATCCCTAACACTCTACATAGGGCATAGGCAATATACTTGATATAAAAATGCAAGTCTTTGAAGTAGTAGGGAGCAGTTCCATGTATAGGAGTAAGATGATTCCTAACCTCTTTAAGCATATGATTTTGTAATTGGATCCTAGTAGCACCAGGTTGTAATCTATACCTCTCCTCCTGTCTAGTAAGATTTATCTTGGTGGACATAGTACTATATAAGCCAAAGGCTTGCATAAATGAATTCCTATTTAAAATCAATAGGGCAGTACCATAATTTTTCTTGAATGTCCTAGACAGGGCATCATAGTGGCTAGAAAGACCTAGAAACAAGTCTACGTCTATAAAAACATCAAGAACAATTAACCTAGCAAGGCCACTAGTCCAAGGGTTTGACACCAAGATAGCTTTATCAGATATATGATAGAAGTAGTTATAAAGAGAAAAACCTATTGATCCCAGAGTGTGAGCATCTCTGATCTCACAGTAGTCATCCACCAACAAATTTGCATTGGCCCTTTTGTTTTGTGTAGATCCTGGCAACAATTTTAAGAATTCATCAGAATAATTTATCTTCCCTTTCACATCATCATCTACTTCATCACTTCTCCCACTGGTTGAAGCCACACTAATAGCCATACTCATCTTGTTCTGTATCAAACCTCTCTCTTACTAATATTGAAACAAATCTATGCTTAGAACACACTGCTCTTCTCGGTTCACTGCCTAACAATTCAAAAAACTTGATAACTAGCTAGGTACTCTACAACTGACCAATTTCTGCTCTCTGAAAACAAAAGACCTAGCACCTCTTCGCTTTGCAATTCTGAAAGTATGATAAGTTGAAAATGAGCTTTCGATCAACTCTTTATGGTAACTGTTCTAAGTACATAGCTCATCATTGGAAAGACAATCAATTTTGCTTTCAATTCAGCATGCTGTGAAATTAATTAAAATCCTAGCCGTAGCTTATGAGTGTGACAGGAGATCAAAATCATATATGAGCATTTTTAGAAAAAACCTTATAAAATTTGAAAAGGGTGACATGTCTTCATATGATTGGTTTTTCGTTAGACATCTTAGCTACCTTTTTCATACAACAATCAATATTCTAGATTGTTATTGGACGTTGAATCTTTCACATTGTCACATCAGCAACTACCGCCTTTTATGAATTTTCATATTCAGCAACCACGCGACTATGTAGGATCTCCTTGTCACTGACCAAACTCCTTAACCCTTAATTCTTCTAGAGATCTAGCGACTGTGTTATTTTCTTTACTTGGCTGACCACATTTATCTTCTGGCAATCACGCGACTAAAGGGATCAAAGTCGCTAGATGATATACTTAACTCTAAGTTTATTCAGAGAATCTATGACTGATGGTTATCTTCACCTTTTACTGTTATCTCCAAGTCACTGCATGTTATTTTTATTTACGAGACCCCACGACTAACCTTGGTCGCCCAATCGCTGATTACAAATTTTAGTTGACAATTCTTTTACAGACTATGCGATAAAATTTAACTTTTGATTTTAATTCAGAGACTACGCGACAAAAGGCTATCTCATTGTTGCGAGCACTTTTACCTTTAAGCACTTTCAATCAGATACTTCACTACTACCGTTGATCCTTTCACCTTTTGCATCTGACAACTCTACCAAGTCGCTGAGTATTCCTTAATACCTTTAAATTATTCGGAGACTACGTGACAACAAAGAACTTTATACTCTTAGTCTCCTAATCGCCTGATGACCTTTTTCTTTTGGGAGACCACACAACTAACCTTCATCTTGTGCATTGTGGACACGTGTCTCTTCTAACCATTTGTCTTTGAATCATTGAATAAACACTGACTTAGTATCTTAATCCAACGACTACCCGACTGTCTCATATTCTAAACACCTTGTGGTTTGTCACGAAGTCTCAGAATATTTCACTTACCTATCATCTGACTTGGAGACTACATGACACAAACCTTTTAACACATGACTTAACTGCATCCCAATTTAGAGACCCCGTGACTGAAGCAATCACTAAGTCTCATAAACATTTACTAACTGCTGGCTTCTTCACGCATCATCATGACTTAACTGTTTGCCTTGGCTGCTGACTGCTGACGTGCTTCTTTATTGGGAGACTTTGCGACTGAGGGGCTCCTCCAAGTCTCATGAAAAATAAAGAATATTATTTTTCCTTAAGAGACATACTGACAATAGTTAATCGCCAAGTCTCATAACAAAAAGGAATATGCTGTTAGGATCAAGCGACCAGGCGACTATTAAAAAAGACACACGACTTAAGTTGTTCAAAAAAGGTAATGCAAAAATAGAAACCTGATTAACATTTTAGGGTTTCTTTGCATTTTACTTAGAACAGAGCTTAGGGTTTTGGTTTTTTGCACTGCTCATGTGGATTTTGACCTTAGGACTCAAAAATTTCACAAGAATACTTCAAAAAATGGAATATATTTTCTAACTTGGGATAGAAATTGGCATGAAGGTAACCAAAATTTTTAGGGCAAAAAACAAAGCCTGGAATACAACCAACACTATCTCTATATGTAGATAACCTATTGGCTCAATCAGAAGACCCTGAGACACCAAGATTTGGAACTTATGAAGAAAAATATCTCAAAGTTCATAGTGAGTTAATGAAACCTGTAATTGAAATGAAAGTAAAGAAATACATTAACACATTTATGATTATGGAAGAGTTCACTAAAGAACAGTTGGAGAATATTTGAGAAAAGCATGCTGAAGAACAAGTCAGCTCATCTAATGTAGCAGAAGTTGAAATTAAATAAGTGAGAGAAACCTATAGTGCCCCAATCAGTAGATAGACTAGAAGTTGCACTCAATTAAAGAAGGATAAACCTTCTCATCAGATCATTACAAACAAGAAACTAACAGTAACTGTTAGAATGATTCAGAATAACTAAGAGGAGGTGAATTAGTTATTCTTGGCTCCAAATGTACCAATTGAACTTTTAAACATTTCAACCAACTTAGACCTACTAAAAAATACACTCGATCTCTATAGAATACGATTAGTAACATAAACTTGTAGTCCACTGTCTTAAAGTAATCAACTTGCAGGATATAAAACTCTTAGCAGTAAAAAAAAATCAAATAACATTCACCTAAGTATGAAACAAGGATTTAACATGGAACCCCACTTTGGAAAAAACCACCAGTAACATGCAACTAATTTTTCACTCTTCTGAAGTGAGCTTTGTGAGGAGCCAACCCTTTTAAAGGTTACAATACACATTGTTAGGTGTGACCCTATTAAAGGATTTAATCACCCTATTAGGAGTGACCTTGTTAAAGGACTTAAGATCATTCCATTATAATGTCACATTGATTAAAGGATTTAAAAATTGACTGTTAGGTCAACCTTGATTAAAGGATTTTGACTGATATAAAGGTTAAAAAGTAACAACAGTTTTGATCTAAAATATACAACTCACTTTGAAAATATAGATCCACTTTAGCTCAATTGTTGATCAACTGGCTGGCCTTCATTATCATCTCTATCTCTCTAATTTTCTTGGAAATCCTTCAAGAAATCACCACTTCAGAGTTCTTTACTACTCTTCTTAGCCTTCCCTACCTTCTACTTTGATAATCCAATCAACAGAATCAACATCTCTTACCATAACTTGCAATTAGGTTATCCTTATACCTCTCTAACTAGGTAGCTCAATCTTTTTCCGCTTAATAATCACTATAGATCTTAGGGTTTGGTCAGATCCAAAAAATCCTTCCAATATTTTGTTCTCCTTCTATCTTTCTAGATACTTCTCAAAACTCAATCTTGAATCCATACATGTAAATGGTTAATCATGTATTAAATGCTCTGAGTCATTCATCCTTATCTTAAACATGCTTTACATATCCCAAGAATTCAACTATGTCAGCTGGGAATATTGATTCCTTCATAAACTATAAAATAATGACACTCAGTCATCACTGTTCTCTTCCACTCGATAAATAATGATTCTCGGTCGACACTATATAACTCGGCATGTATTGGCGCTTAGTCAACACTAGAATCACTCAACTTAAACTTAAGTTCCTTAATCTTCTGCTCTTTATCTTGGTCAAGACTAAGCTTTTAGTCTTCCTTACCTCACTTAGTGTTAAAGATAAACAACACATTATCTTGTCAATGTGCCAACTAATCAAGTACCCATTATAGTTTCTCATGACTCAACCTTTTCACTAGGTCTTCTTGTTATCTCCTCTTTTCAAATCTTCTTCATTAATCAAATGATATGGAATTTTACTAGATATCAATTATCTTACCAGTTAATGTTTGACATCAATGACAATATAGCAATTGTTTCAATTGTATCTTCCAACAATCTCCCTCTTTGGCATTGATGGAAACACCACATGCATAGTTACCATACAATCCAAAAAGTATGTTCTATTAACATATTTCCATTAATGTCCTTAGCTTCATTCTGATTCTCTTTGAATGAAAATATCAGCTCCCTCTTGGATAAATCTCTCTCTTTATAACTTATCTTATCTCCCTCTTAGTCTTATCTCCCTCTTTGAAATCAATGCCAAAGTCATTCATCTTCACCATGTAGATTTTTCTATGTCAACTTTTTGAATTATAAGATCCCTCTGTCATCTTTCTTATGACTGATCAACATCTTGTGCTTAAGTCTTCACAGCTTTAGGAACCTCCTAAAGTGCAACCTCCTTGCATCAAATTTTCAGATATTCTAGGTAATACATTTGATCCAATCACTCCATTTGATCTAGTTAGCCTCAGCTAGGGGAATCACCCCTAATTTACCTCTCAGATACTCATGTACATCCTTAGGTAAAGATTTAGTAAATATATCTACTAATTGCTCCTTTGTATTCACATATTCCAATCTCACATTTTTGTCTTGAACTATCTCTCTCAAGTAATGATACTTGATAGAAATATGCTTGGTCTTAGTGTGCATCACAAGATTCTTTGATATATTGATCGCACTTGTGTTATCAGAGAAAATAACAATTGGCTCAGTGATCTCTTCCTTCATTCCTAAGATTGTGAAATCATCTAACACTATGCATAGAGAGTGTGTTATGGGGAAGCAGAATAGAAGCAATTTTAAAAGAAAATCTTACTTTGTGAAAGGGAAGTTGGATTTGGTACATACAGATCTATGTGGTCCTACAAGAAAAATATCTTACTATGGTGAGAGTTATTTTATGCTTTTTGTTGATGACTTTTCTAGGATGATGTGGGTTACATACTTGAGAGAGAAATATGAGGCATTTGATAAATTCAATATATTCAAAGCAAAAGTTGAGAATGAATCAAGCTTGAAGATAAAATTTTTGAGATCAGATAGAGGTGGTGAGTTTACTTCAAAATTGTTTAATATCTACTGCCAAGAGCATGGAATATATAGACATACATCTTCTCCTAGGACACCACAAAAAAATGGGATAGTAGAGAAAAGGAACATAACAATAGTAGATGCTACCATAACTATGCTGCTGGAAGGAAATGTAGCACATATTCATTGGAGAGAAGCTGTTGGTACTGTTGTGTACACCTTGAACAAATTTTAGATCAGAGAAGGTACAAGTAAGACTCCTTATTAACTATGGTTTGATCATACTCCTACTATAAAATATTTTAGAATATTTGGAAGTAAATTCTATATCAAAAGAGATTATGAGATAGGGAAGTTTGATGCTAGAAGTGATGAAGGTATCTTCCTTGGTTATTCTACTAAGAGAAAATCCTATAAATGTTTCAATCTAAGATTGAGGAAGTTGATTGAAAGCTATAATGTGAGGATAGATGAAAGGTTTTAGATTCAAGAGAGAATGTATGACTGTGGTCAGATTACAAAGATTAAGGAGGTCAATGCTGATCCTTAAGAACCTTTAGAGATTGATAATGAGATTGAAGATGAATCAAATAAGCTTACTAAAACTCCTAAGACTCTGAGGAATGTTAGAAGAACCATTCTGAAGATCAAACCATTGGTGATGCAAATAGAGGAATGATGAAAAGATCAAAAGTAAGAGATGAAATTTGTTTGATTTCTCAAGTTAAACCAAAAACTACTGATGAAGCATGTAGAGATGAATCTTGGAATAATGCTATGCAGTAAGAATTAGAACAGATAAAGAAAAACAACACTTGGGAATTGGTTCCAAGGCCTAAAAACATGAAAGTTGTAGGAACTAAATGGGTTTTTAGAATCAACATGGATGAGAAAGGAACAATGGTAAGGTATAAGGCTAGATTGGTTTGTAAAGGCTACTCACAACAAGAAGGCATAGACTTTGAAGAGACATTTTCTCCAGTTTCTAGGTTGGAAGCAGTGAGATTTTTTCTTGCTTGTGCTACACATAAAGACTTTAAGGTATATCAGATTGATGTGACATCTTCATTTTTGAATGGAGATTTGGAGGAAGAGATATACATAGAGAAACCTAATGGATTTCCTTTGACAGAAGATGAAGGCATGGTTTGTAAACTAAAGAAAGTATTGTATGGACTGAAACAAGCACCAAGAGCATGGTATGCAAGACTAGACAGGTATCTACTTCGTCTTGGTTCCAGAAAAGGTAATGCAAACATTAATTTATACTCTAGAACTGGTGAAGATGGAATTCTAATTGTTGTTCATAAATCTGCAACTCACAAACCTGCATGAAACATTAGTTTAACATACTTTTCAATCAAACTTTGAAAGATCTAACTAGGTTAGAAAATTTGACAATAAAAGCAAATCAAAAGTGTCTCATGGATCTCTATTTAGGAGGACTAAAAAAATGCTCTCAGCTGCAAAGCATCCTAAAGTGACAACCCCTAAAATGAGAATTGTAATAATGATGATGAATATATGGATCTAAGATGCAAAGTAAGATGAAATACCCTATTCTATGCTAAAATTCTATGTGATCATGAATGAATTTGCCATTATAACAAGACTTCTTCAAGAATTCTTCAATACTAAATGCTAAATGCCCAATTCTAAATGCAATTTGAATGTAAATGATGGCTCTAAAAGTGAATTGGTAACACTACACTAAGAAAATCATCCTATTTATAGGAATTCCCAAGGGTAGGGGGTGAGTTTAATTAACCAAAGTCAAGGTATAGTTGAGGTCAAGGTTGAGTGATTGGTTTCAAATAGGGGGACAAGATGAAAAAATGAGTGGCTAAGATAGAAAAGCCTTGGAGTGATCCATGTGCTCTTCATCCCTTCTTCTCATTGGCTCTTTGATTCTTTATCCCCTTTTGTTGAAAGTAATTAGGATTTAATTAAGTAAAACAATTAATTAAATTAGCCATGTAAGGGGTTTTAATAGGTTGCATTTATTTAATTCAAACTATATAACTAATTGATTTAATCAATTATATAGTTTAATTAATCCCCTTTTAGCTTAGATTTAATTAATTAAATTGATTTATTATTTAATCCATGATTTTGAATTGATTTGACCCCTTTTGAATTTGGTTTACCATGCTGATTTTGGTTGACCAATTTAGGGTGTCTACAAATGCCCCTCTTTGAATCAATGTGCGAAGTGCACTAGTTCAAAGAATTCCTAATGTTTGATGTCTAATGCTGATACCAATGTCTATTCTGATGTTGAAATTGATGATGATGTCTTGATTTGATGTTGAAACTGATGTTCAATACTCCGATATGATATTGATGCTGATGTTTGATACTCTGATGCGATGTTGATACTAATTTTTGATACTCTGATGTTAATCCGTGATGTGAATCCCTGATATGATGATGTCGATTTGATGCCAAAAATGGTGTTGATATGCTGCTGATATGATTCTGATGTTGTTTTATTGATAATGTGATACCTCTATTGTGAAAATTGTTCCATTTTGATGTCCTGATGTAAAAAAAGAATTTCTACGTCCGATGTCCCCAATTTCAAAAAATGCCCTGATTCATAAAACTAAACACCCTGGTGCCAGTATGCCCCCTCAAGATGAAAATCGAGATGATATTGCAAGCATTGGTGCAAGAAAAATTGATTTATAATGATTGCAAAAATTTGATGAAAATCAGGCATGTCGATTTGAATCCTGAAAAATGATGATCTTTGAACTGGATAAATGCCCCAATGTGTCATGTTGGTAAAAAAATTCTTAGTGAGGGAAAAAAAATCCCACCAAAATACCTCTTAGGCGCAATAAAATGGCTTTGAAAAGGTGGAAAATTGGTTTTGAGAACTCATTGTGCAATTTGTTGATTCAGATTATTTTGGAAAACATGGTGGTTCCCGTGGCAGAGCACCGATTCAAGAGAGTCCGCCGGTATCAAAGACCACAGGAGTATGACCCCCTGATATGTGTCAAAAAAACCCCCTCTTTCATTGCATGATTTTTCGTTGTTTGCAAAGCTAGGGTTTGATGAAAAATGTTCATTTTTGATGAAATTTGTCTTATATGTGTGAAAATTTGCATGAAAATGTGTTTATTTGTTTTTTTTTTATAAATAAAATAATGGGTTTTGAATGTTTTTGAAAAAAACAAAAAAAAAACAAGTTAAAATAGTTGCAGGTCGCACCCGGGGGAGCAGATCTCGCAGCTGGGGCACCTAAGCCTGCAGCTCGGCGAGTCGAGATTGCAGCTCGGTAGCGCAAGCTCGTAGCTATGCAATCTGAGCTCGCGACTTGGCCGTGCGAGTGCGCATAGAGGGAGGGAGGAGAAGGGTGGGGGATAGGTGGGGGAAGGGGAGGATGGG
>MU225528.1:2889562-2933013 GCA_018584345.1 Thuja plicata
GGGAAACCTTGATCAGAGGAAAACCCCGGTGGGAATTAGTACCCACAAATATTGTACTAAGTATAATGAACTTGTGAGAGTTCCTTTGCCCTATTAGAAGCAGTCTTTACAATATGAGTACAATGACTTCAAGGTTAAAGGTCGAACCCTGTTAGGAGTCTTTTACAAAACCCTGTTAAAGGTATATGTCTCACTTCCCAATAAGATGAAGGCTACAACCTTGTGAAAGATGATATGCACTATATCAGAATGAACTGTTGTGATGACACTATTGTCTGATCAGTTCCGTGTATGCGTGAATGCTCTTACTCTCTTAAAGAGCTATATCATATACTGACTTCATAGTACTATCCCTCTGTATCTTCCTCTTACATGATAATTGAAGCTTATATCATATCTTTGCATTACATACTTATATATTCAAATCCAAATAGGCGCGACCTAAAACAAAACACTAGTCAGCCCTAAAAAAAATAAACAACGCTTCCGAACAAGTCAGCTCAAGTGTGTTTACTACAATGTTAATTACATCATTAAAATCATATAAATAAAGGTGCTTAGCCATTATATTATAAAATAACACACACTGATCAAAACACTTAGTCGGCTTCCATGCTCTGTCTTCTGGACTACTGGTCTACTGATCTATCTGTAACTCTATAGTACTGTAGTTCTGTACTATGCATGTCTGGATGTAGCATGTACACATGTCATACAACTTATATCTGAACGTGCATAAGCTGAATCGATCTCTCACACATGCACTGATGTGCTGAGCGCTGAGTATCTCTGTTTGCCCTATTTTCCTTACTTAGTCATTTTGTCTTTCATGACAGAAACTAAACATGAATTTGTTGCCATGATGACAACACAAAATGAGTCATGCATCCTTAGGTAGTCAACTTGGCAATAGATATAAATGATTATTCATGGTTAGACAACATTGTCGATACCATTACAGGAAAAGACCCTGCAGCAGAGGTTCAAAAAGATGAAGACATCAATGCTGCAGAGGGTACGACCGACGGATAGGACATAGCTATTGACACTACAATAGTCAATACATCAACAAATATGAATATATTAATAGATTCTATTGATATATAGTCAAGTCAAGATAAATCGTCTAAGAAAGATGATGATATACCCAAGGATATGGGTACTGATTAAAACAAAGGTGCATACAACACTCCCAAGGATACAGATACTGAAATGAAGGATGCAACCAATGATCAACAAAATGTATCAAAAGATAAAAACAAAGAAACAAATGATAAAAATGATGATACATTCAAAGAGGTTGAAGAAAAAGAGAAAAGTGAAGGATTCAAGAAAGATGAAGGGACAAAACTAAAAGAAAACATATCTATTGATACACCTAAGGCACATGAGGAGACATATTCACCAAACCAGCAGGTGGACTTAGAACAAATACACAAGGATGCCTCATCTTCTTGACACTCACCCACCAAGTCAACCCAATCTCATGCCTTACAAATGGTGGTACATCAATTCACCACCCAGCAAAAGAAGAAGAAGAAGAAAATAGTAAAGAAGGATATACTGGCTGTGACACTAGATGAGATCATTGAAGTTCCAAACTAGGACATTACCACTTTGGACAGTGACAAACTTCAAGAGTTTGGAGTGCTATGTCAGAGAAAAGCCATACAAAAGAAGATGATACAAGAACATAGGGAAAATATGGCACTTGAAAAAGCAAAAGAGATACTCCAAAAACTTGTTCCTGAAGTGAAACTTGAAGAAAATGCTTCAGTAAAGGAACAAATTTTTGTTCTTACCGACGCCATCACAGAGCAAGGTATAGATGCAGAACAAGTAATGGAAGAGCAAGCAGAAAAGAAATATCAATTCAAGTTAATTGATAAAATCAGCCAAGAAGTGGCATTGAACAAGGTAAATCTATCAGAACTCATGGAATAATTAGAGCCAATGATTGCTGAAGCAATCACCTTAGTTCAAAAGATATGCACACTAGAGAAATTTGCAAAAGAGAATAGTGACAAACTAGCAGAAATAGATTCAAATGTCAGCAAAAGTGCACAAAGCCTAACCTCTCATGCCAACAGCATAAAGTCACATCATGACATGGTCTTAGAGGCAAATAGGCTAAGGCAAGAAATATGGGATGCTGAAACACAATTCAGAGGTGAGATTACTGAACTTCAAGCACATATTCTATCAAATCTTACTATTCTGCAGCACCATCTTTTTTATGCTAGAAATCTGATAGCAACCCCTGAGATGTCTGTAGTAGACAACATCTATGACATACATGTACAAATTTCACTAGAGAACATGGCTCTAGAAATGCTAAAGGAGAAATGGGAAAAGATGATGGAGGAAATCAAGACCTCACATTCCCACCTTTTTGAAAAGTTGTAAGTACCTTTGCCTTTAGAATCAAAAAAGGAAGAAAGGACATGTATATAGTTATGTACAATATATATATCAGATGAAAAAGAGGAAAATAAAATACATAAGGATATTTATATATATATACTTACACTTACCGGCATATACATAGGGGGAGTCATTTAAATTACTAAGGAAGAAGTATACACAGGTGTACATACTAATACACTCAGTGTGTTGCACATATCATGTTTTTGATACTAATGTCAAAGGGGGAGATTGATGACATTATTTTTCCATTAGTACACTTAGTGAAAAACATTGATAGAGATCATTGGCAGACTACAAGCATCACCAGCAGATTACAAGCATTACCGGCAAACAGCAAGCATACCCGACATAATACAAAGGTCACAAGAAAAATGCTAAGTATAGAATCCACAAGCATCACCAGTGACCACAAGCATCACCAACGACACTATTTTGAGAACTAAACCAATAGGAATAGAAAAGGCATACCCAACGACAAGTTCAAGAAAGGAACACTGACGACCAAGAAAATCGACCGTCAGAACCAACAGTCAGTTAAAGAACCCGCAAATTGTGGATCTGATTTTTACACGATGGATAAAGCAATGTAATTCTATTTATAGAGTTTTTATTTGTTTTAAATCATAACTTGAGGGTCAATAAAAATTTATGTAAATGTTTTAATGCATCCTAACAAATCTAAAACATATCTAGCTAAAGATCAAGGTCAAGTTGTAAACCTTGGATCTAGAGTTAACTTGCGATGCATGAATCAAGAACTGAGTCTAATTTAGTATAAATAGATGTTCAAACTCAATTGTGAGTAAATGAATTCATTATTGTTGATAGCCACTAAGAGCATCTAAGGAGTAGAAGGAAGAATTCATGCAAAGGTCAGAAACAAAATACATCAGTTATCAAGAACACACAAAGGCTACCGATAAGTAGATAAAGGTATTATTCAATCATGGAAGGATGATTACTAATATGTATGAAGCTTTATAGGATCTGTTATCAGAAATTAGAGATTGCATTCATCATCAGATCAAATACTTATGTAGTTGCATTCTAACAAGTGCATCACATCCAAAATCCTTTTGTAGAAGGTGGACTTAACTGTTCTTTCCAAATCTCTTAACTGAGTGCACACTTAACAGTGTTGCTAAAGCTTCAAATGAAGTAGATCTTAATAGGTCTCCACTGTAATACTCCTAATAGGGTATGTCATCAGAAGTGACCAATTGTAAGACTTAACCAGCCCCTTCTTATCTGCAGATAGTGAAATCTTGTGGGTAACGATCCCCACTGCAGTTTTTACTTCCTAACAGGAGTTTTCTGCGATATCATATCTTGTGTCATGTGTTATCTATTTTCATGAATGTTTCTGTTATGGTTACATACTAAAGAATTTGTGATATGATTGCATATGCATAAAGAAAGATGAACAGTTAGATAAGATAATTTACAAACTGATGATTAAGGGTTAATGGGCTAACCAAGAAAAGTTTTAGAGGTACTGATTCACCCCTCCCCTCTCAGTACATCATCTCAATATAATTCCAAAAGTTACAGTATAGGAAGACATCATATTGTTGCAAGGAAAAATTCAAAGGCTTGAGGCTGAGTTAGCTTCTACCTGGTCACAGAAAGATCACGATATTCATACCATGGAGGCAGAGCTAGCAGTGACCAGGACTTAGAGAGATCATGCTATACAGTAGTGAGGGGTAGTAGAGGATATAGTCTAGCGATTAGAGGAGGTGATTCGAGATGGTATGACTCAACAAACCATATGAGATCTAGAGAGGAAATTTCTACCATACTTTATATCATGAGTTATTGCCAGTAGGTCAGAGTGCTCATTCTTATACACAGAGTGTTAGAGGTGGTACTTCTCGATAGGTTGAGAGTAGAGGTGTATTAGGGCCATCGCCCAGACCTCTGAGGGGACCAGATGCAGTGATAGGTGATGGTATAGGACCATCGACCAGTGCAGGTATAGGTACAAGTGCAAGTACAAGTGACCATATTTGCATAGGTCACCCGACAGAGTCAGGAGATAGGCATGCTTACATCTCTGTTGAGTGCATAATATTTTTGATGAGGACATATGTATCACTTTTGATGATGCACTGTTGATATATCTTGATGTGTTCCTTTGGACATTTGCAAAGACCTTACCCCTTACTTTTGATGATTTTCATCTTTGATATCATTATATGTAGACTTGATGATTTTGATGATTTATGATGATGCCCGGAGACATTTTGATGAATGCAGTTTATATGAATCTATCTATATGCATGTTTTTTTTTTTAAATTATAAATTTTTTTATGCATGATGTATGTATGCAGATATTGTACTTTGTGATGTGTATGTATGGATGCCTAAAATCTATGAAAATTGATGTTTTATGTTTCTATGATGGATGCACAATATGAATGTGATGATACTAGGTGATAATGCAATGCTTTATGTCTATGATGATGATTTGAGTTCTTATGGAGAATGTTAATGTAACTATCTAATTTGTGTAATGTGTAATGCAACTAAATGATTTAAAAAGTTCACCTAAATAAGGATATATAATTCAAGTGTTCTTAAATGATGATGAATGAAATGATCCTACAAAATGCAAGTGTTCTTAAATGATGATGAATGAAATATCCTACAAAATGCAAGTGTTCTTAAATGCTGATGAATGAAATGATCCTACAAAATGTAAGTGTTCTTAAATGATGATAAACAAAATGATCCTAATGAATGCAATTTTGGAAATGTAAATGAGATGTATTGTTTTTGATAAATTCCCACATATTCCATCGAAAGAAGAATTCTTGATACTTTGACTTGAATGTTTTACCCTCGTTTCCTTGAGAAATCCCATAATGCAAGATGTATGCATGATTTAATCTAACATGAATGCATATTAAAAATGCAACCTAAAACAGTTGTCACTTTTGAACGGATTGATATTTTTTCCAATTATCATCATTGTGCTTTTTGGGTAAACCATTTAGAAATTGGTACAACCCTCACTGGTGACATTTCCAAACCATGATGGTATGAATACCTATTTCATCTAATTGAATGTGACCACTTCCATCATTGAAGTGCTAACTCATCGATACAACCCTTATTGGTAAGGTTTCCCCCACTATAAGAGTATGAATACCAATTTCATCAGATTCAATGTTGCAAGTGGATTTTGGCATTAAGATATGAACAATCTAAATGACCAAGGTTTCCATTTGCGTAAACAAACAAAGATATAATCCCTAGTGATATACAAATGTCCTCAATGATTCTTTGATGATCATGTCATTAGATGAACTTGCATATATCTAGGAATCAACCTTACAAGCAGAAATGCAAAAAAAGAATCAGGTCTCCATCATTGCATATTTAGTTCAACACATCATCGATAAGCTAAAAAGACATGATAGAAAAATCAAGAAACATCATTGAACTTAACTTTGCTATTTGTTTGTTGATCCATTTCCTTAGAAAAAATATCCATTCAATTTTGATCCTTTATTCATAATGATTGATGTAACATCTTAGCATTTGATTGCTTAGTCTTTGAAATTGAGATGAATCACATGTTTGGATTTGTAGAAATTCAATATTTGGATCAATGGATAAGTGTCAAAGATTGTGATTCCTAATTTTGGATGAAGGGTTCTAAAATCTTGCTTGTGTCTATTCTCCAATGAATTCTTGGAATCCAAATTGTGCCCCCAATTGATTTGTCAATGATAATGAACCAGGGCAACTTGTAAACATCGTGACAAAAGTTTTATGTACAAATGCAGCTCAGAGACTTTATTATGACTATGTACAAATGAAGGAATGCAATGGGGTATATACAAGGATGGGAAAATTTAAATGCAATGCAACTAGGCTTGACTTGGGATGAGTAGCGTCTATTTGCCAGGTTTTCACCACATGGATTTATTGCACTTTTTTCTCTTTTTTACTTTTTTTTCTACCAAGGCGCCTATTGCTAGGTTTTCACCAAGGCACTTTTCTCTTTTCTCTTTTTATTTTTCTTTGATTTTTTCCTTTTTCTCATTTTTTTTTATCATCAAGGCACCTATTTGCTAGGTTTTCACCAAGACAACAATTTTTTGATCTTTTTGAATGTTTTTGCTTTCTTCATGCTCAATTTTCTCCCTTTTCTATTTTTTTTTCTTTTCCATTATTTTTGACTTTTGATTTTTCTCATGTTTTTGAATTTTGTGCATTTTGTCATATACAAAGATTTGATGCTAAAACCATCAGATACACACTTGTCTGATACTCTTTCCACCTATACTCTTTCATCTGATTAGGTATGAAACCTCTTTAAATGAATGTTGTTAATAGGTTCTTGTAATTCATCCCCCTCACAATCTTCTAACTTGTAAGTACCCGTTCCAAAGAGGAAACAATGACAAAGAGTCCAAGCCAACTTTCCTCCCATTTTATTTTCTTTTCCCTATCTGCCTAATTTTTAGGGTTTTCTAGTAGTACTAAGTCTCCCACTTGAAAGGTTCTCAGTTTGATGTGCTTGTTGTATTTTCTTGAAATTATGTTTTGATATACCTTCAAATGATCATATTCTTGTGTTTGATGTTCCTCCAACAATTCCAATTGTTGAAGTCGGGCAACCCTATAATCCTCATCAGTGATTAATCCATGTAAAGAAACTCTTAGGGATGAGATTTCAACTTACAAGGGTAAAATAACTTATGCCACATAGACTAAGGAAAATGGTGTATCTCTAGTAGGTGTTTGAATGCTAGTTCTATATGCCACAATGTCGGGTTTATCTACACATGCCAATCTCTTCTTGATTTATCAACTGATCTTTTCAATATTTTGAGAATATTTTTTTTTGTGGCTTCGGCTTATCTATTACCTTGTGGATAGTAAATGGAGGAAGAATGGTGAATAATATGAAATGTTTCACAAAGTTCATCCACATCTTTGTTCTTGAATTTTTTTCCATTATTTGTGATGATGGCATGAGGAATACCATATCTGCAAATGATGTCATTAAGGATAAAAATTGAAATCTATTTTCTCATGGTAGTTGTCAAAGGTACGACCTCTACCCATTTGGTAAAATATTCTGTTGATGTAATGATATATTTATGACCATTGGAAGAAGGTGGGTAAATCATTCCAATAAGATCAAAACCCCATTACTAAAATGGCCATGGTGTGATAAAAGGATGTAATTCTTGTACAAGTGCATGGATCAAGTCTCCATGGTATTGGCATTTTGCTCATGTTTTCACAAAGTGGCAAGCATCTTTTTATAAGGTTTTCCAAAAATACCCCATGCGAAGGATTTTCTTAGCTAAATTTAATCCACTCAAATATGAACCAAAAATCCCCTCGTGGAAATCTCTTAAATCTAATCTTGATTCATCTTCCTCTAGACACCTAAGGAGCATTCCGTCAAGACCTTTGTGATACAATGTGTCTAATAGGATGGTATAACGAGTCGATTATCTTATGAAATGTTGTGTTTGAGCTCAGGTTTGGTCCAAAGGTAGGGTTTGGTCTTTAAGATAAGTGTAGATTGGTCCATACCAAGGTGATTCATGTCCGTTAAGAAGGGAAATTATTTGGGTATCGGGTAAGTTATATTCCAGTTTTTCCAACTCTTCCACCGAGAATTCATACCTCAAATTTTTATCGGGCATTTGTAGTAATGAAGCCAAGGTAGCCATTGCATCAGCTGCTCTATTTTTGTCTCATGGAATTTTCTCAAAAGTTATCAAACAAAATACTTTTTCCAGTCATCCACCATCCTTTTATAAGGCATGAATTTTTCATCTTTGGTGTTGTATTTCTTCATTGATTTGGTTGATGACTAATTGAGAATCTCCATAAACTTGTAATTCCATGACATTCCATTCTAAGGCCATTTTGAAACCTATGACCAAAGCTTCATATTCAAGAATATTATTTTTGCAAGGAAACAATAGTTTGTAATATTTGGGAATTGTGTATCCTTGAGGTGTTATCAAAAGAATGCCTGCCCCTGAACCAATTTTAATATAAGATCCATCAAAATATAAGGTCCATGTCTTTGCTTCCACATTAATAATTTCTGAATTAGGAAACTATACTTGAATTGGATGTGTAGACTCTAAAGGATGTTCAACCAACTGAAAAGCAATCACTTGTCCCTTTATTACTTTCCTATCCACGTACTCAATGTAAAATTCACTAAGTACCATCACCCATTTTGTAATCCTTCCCATTAGCGCTATTTTACTAAGTAGATACTTCAATGGATCAATTTTGGAAATTAACTTCACTTTATACATCAAAATGTAATGTCTAAGCTTTTGAGAGGAAAACACCACTGCTAGGAAAGCTCTTTCCATGAAGCTATAGTTCAATTCATATTTTATCAATGTTCTAGTCAAGTAGTAAATGGCTCTTTATTTTCCTTCATTGTCTTCTTGTGCCAATAGAACCCCTAAAGATTTATCCATTGTTGATATGTAAAGTAATAAGGGTTTTCCTTTGATAGGTGACATGAAGATGGGTGGGTTCACCAAGTATGTTTTCAACAATGTGAAAGCTTCATCACACTCCTCATGCCATGTAAAAATGGTGTCTTTATGTAGCAATCTTGTGAATGAATGGCATTTTTCCACCAATTGGAAAATGATTCTCCTTATGGATTGAAGTCTTCCTTGAAGAGGCCTCATTTGACTACTATTCTTGGGAATTTCCATGTCCATTATTGCTTGTACTTTTTTAGGATCCACTTCAATTACTTTTGTAGAAATAATTTAACCTAAGAGTTTGTCGGATTGCACACCAAAAGAACATTTCTTTGGATTCAATCTCACTTTGAATTTCTCTAACCTTGTGAATATATTTTCTAATATTGGTAAGTGATCCTTTCTTTTATGTGATTTTGCTAGAATATCATCCACATAGTCTTCTAGGAAGGTGTGCATAATATCGTGGAAAATAGTGATCATTGCTCTTTGGTAAGTTGCTCTAACATTTTTGAGATTGAAGGGCATCACATTCCAACAAAGCTTCCCCATGGACATGTAAAAGTAGTCTTTTCTTGGTCTTCAGGTGTAATTTGAATTTGATTGTATTCACTAAATCCATCCATCAAGGAAAACATAGAATGACCCATCATTAAGTCCACTATAGCATCAATGCTAGGTAGCGGAAAATCATCTTTTGGGAAAGAAAGATTAAGGTCTCTAAAATCTATGCAAACTCTAATGGATTTGTCATGTTTTTTGACTGGCACAATATTTGATATCCATTTTGCATATACAATCACTCTTATGAATCCAACCTTGAGTAGCTTCTCCAATTCTACTTTTACTAATAGGGTTATATGTTGATGCATCTTTCTCAATTTCTGCTTTACAGGTTTGATGTTGGGTTTCACATTAAGGTGGTGCATTATAAAGTTTGGATCTAGCCTTGGCATGTTAGCTTATGACCATGCAAATTTAATTTTCTTTGCTTGAAATAATTCAATGAACTCCTTCCTTTCTGATGGGGTTAGTGATGCTGCTAAGTGAATAAACTTTGGTTCCAAGTCAGTTCCAATGTTAATATTTTCTGTCGGCTCTACATGAACAAGAGATCTTTCATCATCATATTCTGGTAGGGTATCCAGCCTCTCTTCCTTAGGTGCCACAATTGGGTTTTCACCTTTGGAAACATATGATATTTTTACTTTTTTTTTGGTTCTAGCACTGCCACATGGTGGTTTCCACCACTAGACCTTTTCATTTTTTTGTATTTTTTTAATTTTATTTTGTGGGTTGAGAGCTTGGACCCCTGCCTCTATCATTATGTCCGGATTGAAATTGTTGATGGAAGAATATGGATCAACCACATCTAGGTATTGGGCCATTGCAAGGTCATTGGGAAATTATAATAAGTCATTTTGTTTGGATAAATCCCAATCAATGAGTCCGGGGTGCATTAAGGCTAAGGAATCATTTGGAAAATTGTCATTTGAAGGGTTTAGGGACATGACCTCATTTGAAGGTTCATACATTGTATCACTTAGGTCTATGACATGGGCTTCCTAAAAATGTTCCATGGAAGTAGGATCAAAATCTCCTTCACTAGAGTCCTCATTGATTTCTATGGGAAAGAATGCATGTGGATTAAATACAACATTTGAATCACCCCCCCCCCATGAAGGTACCTAAGGCTCACCTATCTATTGATTATTCCTAGATGCTTGACCTATATTGGATTCTTGAGGTTCACTTGACACTTGTGTAGAATTTGAACCTTGATGCTCATTGTCTTGACTTGTGACATTATGAATAGTTGCATATGTGTGAATAAGATCAACCTCTTTATCATGACAAGACTCTTCAGAAAAGGAATCCCACTCATAATCCCCAGAATCATCCTCACTCTCAGATCCTACCATGTGTACATGTTCATGAAAATCATGCATTGGGCTTGAACTTTCTCCTTTTTTCTGATATCCTTTTATGGATTTCTCTTCTTTTGATCTCCAAGCCGGTTCAATGGGTTCTAGAAATCCTTTATCCCTGAATCCTAAGGGTCCTCTTCCCTTGTACCCCATTTTTTTTCATAATTTGGTACCCTTTTCCATATTGATCAGTTTTAATGTTGATGTGTTGTACTCTTTCCACGAGATTATTTGTAGTGTCTTCCTCTTTGTAGAGCCATTGTAGTACTTCATTGTCCTCTTTTTCTAGGGAAGATTTGTCACTCTCTCTTACAAAATGAGATTTATATTTATGAGGTGGATGAGCACTTGATGGTTTTCCATGTGTCTTAGGAGAGGTTGGAAAATCAAATAGGGAAACATAATATTCCCCCACTCCTTTGGAATTGATTCTACATTGCTTTTTAAATTTATGCATCATTTCATTCATTTTTGGTATTGATCCTTCTTGGCTTGTTCTCTCTCCTCCTTGGAAGGTTTCAAAATTTCCACCCTTGGGTTAGAGGTATTAACTGAATCATCATGTGAATTTTGACCCTCATAACTCATCTTATCCTTTCCCTTAGTTGATGTAGTTGAGTTAGTTTGATTAGGGTTTGAGGTGGATGTAGCATTTGATGTGAACTTCAAACTTTCCTCTTTATTTTCTTCATTAGTGACACTAGGGATGACTCCTTCCCTATTGTGAGGAATAAATAATTCATGACTTGGCGTCAATGTGTTGCAATATTAAAAGGGATTAGAATCTCCTCCAATTGTGATCTCTTCATCCATGTGTAGAAACTTTATGCATTGATGATAAGTGGAAGGTACTACTTGCATCTCATGAATCCAAGGTCTTCCCAATAAGATATTATAAGCTAGTTTCATGTCAAGGACTTGACATATGGTGTCTTTTTTGATAGGTCCCACTTGAATAGGTAAAACAATCATGCCTTTCGAAGCCCTTTCTTCCTCATCATAAGCCTTAATGGTAATCTACTTTTTAGGATCAATGGAAGATTCTGCTAACCCTAAAGACTTGACAAGGCTTCAATGTGAAAATATTAAGACCAGCTCTCCCATCGATGAGAACTCTCTTGATCCTATGCCTTTGGATTAAAACTTCTATATTGCAAGGGAAAATTTTGAGGATGTGTGATAGACATATAATCTTGTTCTGAAAATGAAAGGCAATGTGGTGCAATGAGATGTCCTAACATATTTTGAAACTTATCTTCCTCCAAAGTTATAGGAACATTTTTCTCTACTAGGGCTTTTTCAAAGATTTCCTTGTGATTCGTAAAAAGTTTTAATAACTCCAAAATAGAGATTTGTGCTGGAGTTTTTCGCAATTGATCAACCAAACTATAAGGCTTTGTTGTAGTAGATAGTTGTTTATCCAATATAGTTGAATGTGTAGGACCAATAGGTTTAGGAGAAACCCCTTGTAGGGTAATCCTTGATGCTTTCCCCCTAGTGATGACATTATAAGTCTCCACTTTAGGTTGTTCCTTAATTACCACAACATTAACAACATGCTCATGCCCGGATAAGGTATTGATAGTATTGTCATAATGAGGAGAAAAATTGACATTGTTGGTAACTTTGGAGTTGTTTCCTTGATTTTTCAAAGTTGAATACTCACATTTCTCATGCTTATAGAAAGTTTGTTTAAATTCCATGTGATATTCATTATTCTTAGGTCCATCAACCTCAATAATACCATTATCAATAAGGTCTTGAACCACATGTTTCAACTTAATGCAATCATTAGTTTTGTGCCCTATATTATGATGGTATTCAAAATGATTAGAATCACTCCACCATGATGGTTTTACTTAAGGTTCATGTGGTCTTTCCTCCGGTAAAGTTATGATTTTGTTGGCAGTGAGTGTTCTTAGGGCCGACTCAAGTGGTTCTCCCAATGGGGTAAACTTTCTCCATGGTCCTGGAGTAAATTGAGTCATAAAATTAGGTTTAGGCTTGGCACCTCCTTGATTATTGTTGGAAGTATTCACATTGTTAAAAGGATTATTGAAGGATTGGTTAAAATTATTATTTTAATTAGTGGAACCCATTGAAAGATTGAAAGGTTCAGGTTTAAGATTATGAGCTTCCACTACTCCATCATTGACTAAATTTTTATTCGTATTCTTCATCCAAAACTTTGGTTTATCATTGTTGGTATTGTTTGAAGAATTGTTGTTTGAAAAGGTTTTATTGTCTTTGTAAAGCTTGAGCTCCCCATTTCCTACTAAAGCATCCTCTATTTGAACTCTATTTTCTATAACCTTTTCAAAATCTGGTGGACAATTAAGTTGTAACTTGAATTTCATTATAGTCACCAAATTGTTGATAAATATATCCATTTTTTATTTTTTAGGTATACTTCATGGATATTTGGCAAATATTCTTCTCCATCTTTGTAGAAAGCTCAAAAATGCTTCCCCATTATTTTTATTGGTATTTCATAGATCTAACATGGTTATTTCTCGCTCAATGTTTTAGGAATATTGATTAACAAACCTAGATATTAATTCCTCAAATGTCTTTATACCTGGAGGTAACTTTGAAAACCATTCCATTGCTGACCCACCAAGGCTTCAGGGAAAGAACCTCATCAAATAGGTAGGTTCATGGAGAAATTCCATGCTTAAGGAACCAAACTCCCTTATGTGGTCTTGTGGGTCTGTTGTACCCATATATTTTTTCGTACTTAGGAAAAACCATGTTTTGGGGAAAAGGTTTCATAAACAAGTTTTTGTCAAATGGAAATGGGCAAATAGCTTCAATTGAGAATTGTTTTGGGGAAGCCTCTTTCTTCATTATATCCATTTGTATTTGTAGGGATTTTATTTGTTTGTTAATGTATTTTAAAGGAGTATCTTC
Organism: Thuja plicata; assembly: GCA_018584345.1. NCBI lineage: Eukaryota > Viridiplantae > Streptophyta > Pinopsida > Cupressales > Cupressaceae > Thuja > Thuja plicata. The sequence goes on from MU225528.1 coordinate 2,903,320, forward strand.
TTCCTCATCCGTTGTTAATTGGGATGTGTCAAAATCGTGAGGAAGCTTGACTCCTAATTGAGCCAAGTTTATAAAATATCTATCCTTTTCCTTCTCTAAAATTTTTTCCATCATTTTCATGAACATAGGATTTTGAGATGCTTCATTGATATTTTCTTTGGTTAATTCTTCATTATGGTCATTATTGATTTCTCCATTGTTATTAGCTTCAAACCATGTGTTAGTTTCCATTGAGATATCTTCTAAATTTTCCTCTTGATTTCTCTCTTGAAAGGGTTGATAAGGAGAATGAGGATTTTCTTGCAAATAAGGTATCTCTTCTCTTAACACGGTTCCATCCTTTTGTAAAAACAACTTAATACTCTCTCTTATCACGGTTCCATGATTTTATAAAGACAATTTGATATGACGAGATCTTGTCCAAACCGGCATGAAAAATAATTGAGAAGTTTTGTTGAAGAAGTATCCTTTTGAGAAAATGATAATTTTTATGAACTTTGGATCTTTCAAATGTATGTTGTATTTTTTTCAAGATTATTTATCATCAAGAAAAGAAACCACAAATACAAATATTTTCTAAATTCTAAAAAAAATCTATAAATGTGTATATTCTCGAATGTTTTTGACAAGGTGGGCAAAAGAAAACAATTCAATCAAGCTACCTATGGTCAACTTTGGCTCTTAACTTGGCTTTAAGAGTGTAGGCTTTCTAAATTAACAAGGTGTTAATCAAGATTCCGTTAAAAAATATTTGTTTCTATCCCCCATTACAGAGGTCTCCCACACACACAAAAGTACAATTTTGCGCAATCCCAAAGGACTACTGGAGGAGGCATGATTCTCAAATATTTTTGTCACTCACCCCATTAAGGATGAATGAATTTTATTTTATAGTTGGTTGGATTACCATGGAAAAAATGGTTGTATCCCACTTGGGTTGTTCCCTCTCACCGCCTTCGTAAAGGAATTCTTGGGAGGTAGGCCCACTAAAGATCTAGCAAGTATATGGAAAGTAAGAAATGAAATGAAAAAGTAGGTTTAGGAGTTTGATTCACCCAAAGGGTGAAGAGAATGTCCCTACTACCTCACTTCCAAACACGATTAAAAAAGTTCATTCCAAGCCTCTTTAATCCACAAATAATAAGGCTTAATTAGGCATTTGGTTCATTACTTAGCTCTTCTCTATCCCAAATTTAGCACGTCAAGGAGTTTGATTCACCAAAGATGAAGAGCATATCCCTAATTCTTTACTTAAGATTTCAATTTTCTCTTTTACTTTAAGCTAGATGTGTAAATGGAAATGCCACAATTTAAACAAAATGCATAAGGATTTAGGAATACCTCATTTTGATGCTAGCAAAGGATAGGCACATTTATGATTTTGTTTATTTTGCTTTTTGTATACTCACCTAGTGGCTATCATTCCCGCTCCTTAGCATCCAAGTTTTCTCCCCAAAATGTTAGTTTCAACAACCAAGCAAGACAAAGTGAAATAAAATCCAAACCAAATCCACCTCAAATGCATGAACAAATTCTTAAGCCAAAGATGGAAACCTAATTTTATAAAGTTTCAGAGTTTTGATGTAATGTCCATATGCTTTCTCTTCTTCTTCTAAGTTTTCCAATATGTTTTCATTATGGATTTGTGTAGCATAGTTGTTCAATCTTTTAGATTCCTTCTCTTTCCAATAATTTGGTACTCTACACTTTTCTTTTTGAGCCTTAAGATGTATCATATTCAAATGAGAGAAGTATCTAAAGGACTATAAGGCATGTTATAAAATGCTTGGTAAAGGTTAGTGATTTTCCAATACCTATTTCATGCTTGAATCCTTTCCTCCAATGTTTCAGCTTTGATTGCTAAATATATCCATTTTGCTTCTTTGTGTAGCTTCCTTGACTCCTTTCTTTGATGATAATCATCTGATTTGTGTATTGATTTGCAATTTTTCCTTGACTTGATCCTTTTAATCATTTGCAATTCATAAAAAATCATCAATTAATTGTCAAATTTTTCAATTATACAACTTAACTTTGATGTTCTTACCATTAACCGTATGCAATACAGAACAAACTAGATGCAACTTAGAATAGACCAGATGCAACTCAAGACAGACTGAATGCAACTCATAACAGACCAAATGCAACTCAAAATAGACCAAATGCAACTCAAGACAAACCAAATGCGACTCAAAACAGATCAGATGTAACTCAAGACAAACCGAATGTAACTCAAAATAGACTGAATGCAACTCAAGAAAGACCAAATGCAACTCAAGACAGACCAGATGCAACTAAAAATAGACCGAATGTAACTCAAAATAGACTAGATGTTTATGCAAAATTTCCTAAATGATATGCAACCTTTCTAAATGAAATGCAACTTTTATAAATGATATGCAAAGATTTTCCAAATGATATGCGAGGATGTAAATGATATGCAAAGATTTTCAAATGATATGCAAAGATTTGAAAATGATATGTAAAGATGTATGCATAGATTTTCAAATGATATGCAAAGATGTATGCAAAGATTTAAATGATATGCAAAGATGTAAATGATATGCAAAGATTTAAATGATATGCAAAGATTTTCAAATGATATGCAAATATTTATGCAAAGATTTAAATGATATGCAAAGATGTAAATGACATGCAGAGATTTTCAAATGATATGCAAAGATTTCAATGATATGCAAAGATTTTAAAATAATATGAAAAGATGTAAATGACATGCAAAGATTCACTTAAGCGAGCTTCCAACTTTCCTAAATGCAATTTAAACATTCCTAAATGTTTTGCAATCTAAACTAAATGATAAAAATCATGACAATACACCATAGAACCCTCAAATAAAGCCTATTTAACATCCAAAACCAAATGTGAGCTAATTAGAACCAATTACAAGCTGATTGGGACTAGGTGCGAGCTGATTGGGACCAGGTGCAAGCTAACACAGACCAGGTGCTATCTTTCACTTACTGGATGCTATCTTTCACATACCATATGTTATCTTTCACAGACCAGGTGCGAGCTTCTTTGGACCAGGTGTGAGATTTTGATGATTTTGGAGAATCTGCAAAGTAAATCCTTCAAATTTGATGTTAGAATGTGAGGCTTGATCCCCATGGTGGGTGCTAAATGTTGTTCATAAATCTGCAACTCACAAACCTGCATGAAACATTAGTTTAACATACTTTTCAATCAAACTTTGAAAGATCTAACTAGGTTAACAAATTTGACAATAAAAGAAAATCAAAAGCATCTCATGGATCTCTACTTAGGAGGACTAAACAAATGCTCTCAACTGCAAAGCGTCCTAAAGAGACAACCCCTAAAATGAGAATTGTACTAATGATGATGAAGATATGGATCTATTCTATGCAAATTAAGATTAAATGTTGTATTCTATGCTCAAATTCTATGTGATCATGAATGATTTTTCCATTATAACAAGACTTCTTCAAGAATTTTTCAATGATAAATGCTAAATTCCCAATTCCAAATGCAATTTGAATGTAAATGATGGCTCTAAAAGTGAATTGGTAACATTACACTAAGAAGATCATCCTATTTATAGGAATTCCCAAGGGTAGGGGGTTTAGTTTAATTAGCCAAAGTCAAGTTATAGTTGAGGTCAAGGTTGAGTGATTGGTTTCAAATAGGGGGACAAGATGACAAAATGAGTGGCTAGGATAGCAAAGCCTTGGAGTGATCAATGTTCTCTTCATCCCTTCTTATTATTGGCTCTTTGATTCTTTGTCCCCTATTGTTGAAAGTAATTAGGATTTAATTAAATCAAACAATTAATTAAATTATCCATGTAAGGGGTTTTAATGGGTTGCATTTATTTAATTCAAACTATATAACTAATTTTTTTAATAAATTATATAGTTTAATTAATCCTCTTTTAGCTTAGATTTAATGAATTAAATGACTTTATTATTTAATCCATGATTTTGAATTGATTTGACCCCTTTTGACTTTGGTTGACCATGTTGATTTTGGTTGACCAATTTAGGGTGTCTACACTAATCATATAAGTTTTTGTTGATGATATCATTTTTGGAGATTATGATGAAATGAGTAAAAGTTTCTCTAAAGAGATGGAAAATGAATTTGAAATGTCAATGATTGGTGAGATTAAATTTTTTCTTGGTTTGCAAATTAATAAAAATAAGAATGGTATTTTTATATCTTAGACCAAGTATCTTAAGGAAATGTTGAAGAAATTTGTAATGGAAGATTGTAAACCTATTTGGAAACCTATGGTGACTGGTTATAAACTTACTAATAATGATGAAATTCAAAGTGTTTTTTAGACTAAGTACATATCAATGATTGGAGCTCTACAATATCTAACTCACACCAGACCAGATATTTCCAATGCAGTTGGAATTGTGGCAATATATCAAGCATATCCTAAAGAGACACACCTTGCTACTGTGAAAATAATTTTTAGATACTTGAAACGGATAATAGAGTATGGATTATGGTATGAAAAATTTGATGAATTTATTTTACATGCTTATACTGATGTTGATTGGGTAGGTAGTGTGGATGATAGAAAGAGTACTAGTGGAGGAGCATTTTTCCTTGAAAAAAGGCTGGTTTCCCGGTTAAGTAAGAAGCAGGATTGTATAGCTTAGTCTACTACTAAATCTAAGTATGATGCTACTACTATAAATTATACACAAGTTGTTTGCATGAAACAAATGTTGAAGGAAATTGGAATAATTTTTGAATAGATAGTGGTTATCCATTGTGATAACACTAGCATAGTGAATATATCGAATAATCATGTAATGCATTCAAAGACAAAACATATTTCTATTAAGTATCATTTCTTGAGAGACAAGGTAGCAAAGAAGGAGATCAGATTGGAGTATGTTAGTACAAAGGAAAAAATAGCAGATATATTTAAAAAAACTTTTCCAAAAGATTATTTTTGAGTATCTCAAGCTTGGGGTGAGAACCCCCCCCCCTATGGTAATTAATTGATGAAGGAATGCATCAGTCTAGCATCTTTCAAAGCTATATCATTTTCTGGACCTTATGTATGGATCTACTCCTTAGGGGGAGTGATCACATGAACACTACAAAAAATATTTGGGCAATTTTGCCCCTGTTTGTTACAGACATGAAGATTTGAAAGATATACACCTTACAGAATATTGATGAATATTTATGGAACCCTTTGCCATTATTTTCAAAGGGGGAGAGATTCTATGTGAAAATATCTACTATTTTAGGAAGAATTGTGTTGAGGATATTAATAAGATTGTATTGAGAGAGAGCACTTTTGGGTTAATGGATTTCCCCATATGTTTCCATTAATTCCAAAGGGAGAGATTGTTGGATGATGTTGGAATTGGATACTACTGATGCTATTGGAATTCATTTTTTGTCACTGATGTCAACACATGTTTCTGTGGAGGAAGTACAAACTGGTTATGATTACTGACAGAAGTGTACGAATACTGTACAGATGAATCAGAATGAGAGAAGACGGGGATATGTAGAAGGATGTATGTTGATCTTATTTCTAAGGTCTCTTATCTTAATATTGCATATTGAATGATTTACAGATGTTTTGGTGAAGTCTGGTTTTTGGCTTGTGACAGTGATGATTGACAAAGTGAGTCTTTGTGTTTTGAGTATATCTTACATGAGATGATGATTCAAGTTATGCAAGCTTAAGGGATAATAGAAGACATGTGATGCAGAAGCATCTTGGGTCATTGGAAATCCTTCTCAATCAAAAATATGTTTTCCTTTGTTTTTAGCTTGTTTGGAGGCTAGTCGGTGAAGTACTTTTTTCTTCTATTGCTCAAGTTTTGTCACTCAGGTATGCTTGTTCCTAGTTGGTCTCTGTTGTTCAGGTTTCTGTTGCTCAGGTATGCTTGTTCCGAGTTTATTTTTTTCACTTGGTTTTTGTTTCTATGTTCTTAGTTTAGGATGCAGTTTTAGAAGATAGTAGAATTGGATAGAACATTATATTTTGAGATATTGTAAGGCAGGTCTGTGACATCGCATGTATGGAGATATTTCTATAATAATTTGAATGTATATGGCCAAAAATAGGAAGGCCTTACAACCCACAATTGTAGAGGGATTCAAGATGGTTCATGGGAGAGGAAATGTAGATCTAGGTCTAGCTGATATGGTTAGATAGATGGATACTAAATTGGAAGCTGTTGAGATAGCCCAACATAGAGGAAGTCATCTTGAGGATGTTAGTGATGATGAATTTAAAGAAGTTCAAGGTGAAGTTGCACCTGCACCTGTGATGGATCAGGAAGAGGAGAGATTCCTACGAGCATTGACAAGTTTGAAATCCAAACCTTAGTTTAATCCTCCTGAGTATAGTGGAAAGCTGGATTCTGGTAAATTGATTGACTAGATAACTAAGATGGAAAAGTATTTTGAATATGAGAATGTATCAAAGGAAAAGAAGGTGAATATTGCAAGCACAAAGTTGAAAGGTCATGCATCCTTATGGTGGGAACATCTGCAATTAGATAAAAACAAGAAAGGAAAAGATAAGATCAAGGTATGGGACAAGATGATAAACAAATTGAAAGGCAAGTTTCTACCTTGTGATTATCAGATTAACCTGATTAGGAGAATACAAAGTTTGAAGTAGAAAGATAGATCATTAAAAGACTACACTGAGGAATTCTAAAGATTGGACATTAGATCACGACATGTTGAAGATGAGGTGGAACGAGTAGAAAGATATCTAAATGGATTGAGAAGTTCCATACAAGATGATATCATCTTGGTCAAGATGGAAAGCATTGAGGAGGCATATCAATTTTCCCTAAAAGCTGAGGAGAAGTTGAAAAAAAGATATGAACAAAGACAAAGAGGCAGAGGTGGTAGATTCCCTAGAGGAAGAGGTAGATCTCATGGTGAGAATACTAGATCTGAACCAGACAAGTCAATTTTAGACACATCTCAAGACAAAAAAAAATACTGAATGAAAAGGTGGAAGTTCATACCGAGGAAGAAGATATTACTCCCAAGGTGGTTATAACAGAAGAGGATTCCAAGTAACTTGTTACAATTGTGGAGAGGAAGGACATAAATATTTTGAGTGTACACATGCAAGCAAGAAAGGTGGTAGTAGCATAAATGCTTTGGTATAAGAAGAGTCACCAAATGAAGCTGAGATGGAAGGAAATCTCATGATCTAAAGGATACTATGGGGTGAAAAAGATAAGAAAGATACTATCAGAAAAAGTTTGTTCAAGACCATATGTAGAGTTGCAGACAAAGTTTGGAAGGTAATTGTTGATAGTGGAAGCTTGGAGAATCTGGCATCTGAGGAAATGGTCACAAAATTTTAGTTGGAGATGATGAAGCATTTGAAGCCCTATCAGATCTCATGGATCAAGGATGAGCATACATTAATGGTGAGTGAACAATGCTTTATGAATGTGAAAATTGGAAAGTATTATGATAAGGTGTTGTGTGATATTATGCCTATGGATTGTTGTCACATCTTGTTGGGTAGACCTTGGCAATATGATAGAGATGCTATACATGATGGAAGATTGAATAGATATTCTATTTGGGTTGATGGTAAGAAGCAAATTTTGTTACCTTTGATTGAAGAATCTGTTGGTGAGATATGTGCATCTGTGAAAGTTTATTTGATGGAAGGTAGAAAATTTGTCAAGGATTTGAAAGGAATGATATTTGTTATGCTTTGATTCCTAAAAAACTGAGTAAGAATACAGAAGATGAAATTCTTGAAGAAGTTGAGAAGTTACTTACTGAGTACAAGGAGATAATTTTAGAGAATGTACCTGATGGTTTACCACCAATGAGAGATATCAGTCATTGTATGGATCTAATTCCTGGAGCTAGTTTACCAAACAAAGTACCACATAGGTTAATATCGACCAAGAATGAAGAGCTTAACTGACAAGTTCATGAATTATTGAACAAAGGTTTGATTTGAGAAAGTTTGAGTCTATGTGTAGTACTTTTTGTATTGGCACCTAAGAAGAATGGAGAATATGCACTAATTCAAGAGAAATCAACAAGATCATAGTGAAATATAGGTTTCCTATACCAAGAATAGATGACATAATGGATTGTTTGAGTGGAGCAAGATATTTTACCAAAATTAATTTGAAAAGTGGATATCATCAGATCAGAATCAAAGAAGGTGATGAATGGAAGACTAATTTCAAGACAAAGGAAGGTTTGTATGAGTGGTTGGTTATTGCATTTGGTTTAACTAATGCATCGAGTACTTTTATGAGGTTAATGAATGAAGTTTTGAAGAAATTACTGAATAAATGTGTGATTGTATACTTGGGTGATATTCTGATATTCAACAAGACTAGAGAAGATAATTTGATACATATAAGACAAGTGTTGTAGAGATTGAAAAAGGAAAGGTTGCTGATAAATCTAAAAAAGTGTTCCTTCATGAAATAAGAACTTGTGTATTTGGCTTTTTTAATTTCAGCTGATAGTCTGAAGATGGATCCTGAGAAGGTTGAAGCAATACTTAGTTGGCCTACACCTGAGAATGTTAGTGAGGTAAGATCATTTAATGGAGTGGAAAATTTTTATAGGAATTTTATCAAAAATTTCAGTTCTATTTGTAATGCTATCACTGAGACAATGAGAGGAGACAAAAGAGAATTCAAATGGACTCTTGAAGTTGATAAGAGTTTTGAGACTTTGAAGTTGAAGGTTGTTGAATTACCTGTGTTAGCCTTACCTGATTTCAATAAGGTATTTCAAGTTGAATGTGATGCAAGTGGAAGTGCATTTAGAGCCGTGTTGACTCAAAAAGGAAAACCTATTGCTTTCTTTAGTGAAAAGTTGAATGATGCTAAGAGGAAATATTTTTTCTATGATCAAGAGTTCTATGCTATTTTTCAAGCTATGAAGAAATGGAGACATTATTTGATGCCATATGAATTTGGATTGTATACTGATCATAAGGCTTTACAATATTTGGGTAGTCTTAATAAGTTGAATCAGAGACATATGGAATGGGTAGAGTAGTTGAAGAGTTTCACATTTTTGATTAAGCATAAGAGTGGAGTTTCTAACCGAGTTGCTGACACATTGAGTAGAAGAAGATCTTTGTTGGCTGAAATGAGAATTGAAGTTCTTGGTTTTGATGACATGAAGAATTTTTATGACAGTGATCCTGATTTTTCTATGTAGTGGAGTGTGTGTATAGAACCTAATTCAAATCAATCAAGTAAGTATGAAGACTATTTTATTCAAGAAGATATGTTGTTCAAAGGTATTCAGTTGTGCATACCAATAGGATCAACGAGAACTAATTTGATTAAAGAAAAACATAGTAGTGGATTGGATGGACATTTTGGCACTGATAAAACATTGAGTTTGCTTAAGGAAAGGTATTTTTGGCCTTAGTTGTAAAAGGATTTTCATAAATTTGTGAAAAGTTGTGGAGTTTGTCAATTTTCAAAATGAGTAAGTCAGAATACTGGTTTGTATACACCAAATACTGTTCTTGAGAAACCTTAGAGTGATATTAGCATGGATTTTGTTGTTGGCTTACCTAGGATAGCAAGAGGCAATGATTCTATATTTGTGGTTGTGGATGGATTTTCTAAGATGGAATATTTCATACCATGTAAGAAAACATCAGATGCAGTACATACAGAAGATCTTTTCTTTAAGGAAATTTTTAGATTGCATGGATTACCGAGTATCTATTGGAAATATTATTGTAAAGCTACAATGGAAACAATTATTGTTTTGTCATTGATGTCAAACCTTAACTAGTGAGACTATTGCTAAATGTTTGAGTACCATATATATTGATTGATGAAGGGGATTTAACAAGAAGACCAAGTGGAATGGTTGAGTTATGAGAAATCACAAGGGTACTAGATCAGTTGGCACATTGGCAGAGTAATGAGTTGTTTATCTTTCAATGACAGTTTACTGAAGAACAGTTTGTGTTGAGCAATAGTGTATGCCGAGAGAAGTCAGTGATGACCGAGCACTAGTAAATTGCCGAGGAACACAGTCTTGGCCGAGCAGTAGTTATTTTGTAATTGTTGAGATTTGAGATCTATGGCTGACATAATTGATTTTATTGGGATATGTAAAGTTAATTAAGGATAAGCATGATTGATCCACACTATGTAAATGCACGGGTAACTGTAATTAATACATGGACCAAAGATTTAATTTGTGATTGCATTGGAGAAGAAAATTTAATGTAAAGATGGAAAAATCCATTGGATCTGACCTATCCTAAGATCTACGATCTTGATTAAGCAGAAAAAGATGTATTTGACCTAGATGAAGAGGTATAAGATAACCTTAGGAGGTTATTCATGATGTATGCATAGTATGCAAGAGGTTTGCATAGTTAATTCACTGATTGGCATGATCTAGCAGAGAAGGCTAAACAAAGGAGCAAAGACCTGCAAGAGTGATTGCTTGAAGTATTTCCAAGAAGATCTGAAGATTGAAATGAGAATGGAGGCCACTCAATGAATTACAATTAGAGCTAAATTGGGTTTGGATTTATAAAGTAAGTTGTATGTATCAGATCACACCTGCTGATTACTTTCTAACCACTGTATCAGTCAAAATCCTTTAACCAGGTTGACCTAACAATCATTGTATAAATCCTTTAGGAAGGTGACATTCAGGTGGAATTTTCTAAGTCCTCTAACAAGGCCACTCCTGACAAGGTGATTAAATCCTTTAACCAAGTCACATTTAGGTGTGTGTTTTGTAACCCTTAATAGGGTTGGCTCCTAACAGATCTCCCTTCAGAAGAGTGAAAAGTTGATAGAATGTTATTGGCCGTTTTTCCTATATTGGGTTTCCATGTTAATTCTGGTGTCAACTTGTGTGAATGTTTATGTTGAGTTTTACTGTTAAGTTTTTACAAGTTTATTACATCTGAACAGTAAACTGCATATGTATGTTATTGTTTTATGTTATTACTACCGAGAAGATTTGAGTTGTTCAAATTGGTATAAAGTTTTAATGGGCACATCTAGACCTGAGGATAACTGATTCACCCCCCCTCTTAGTTATTCTAAATTCATTATAAAAGTATCATCTCTGACCAAGATAGTAAATTTGTAAGCTATTTTTGGAGAACACTTTGGAAGAAGTTGGATATTGAGTTGAAGTATAGTTCTACATTTCATCCACAGACTGATGGATAAACAGAGGTTGTAAACCAAAGTTTAGGTAATTTTTTGAGATGCCTAGTTGGAGACACACCAATTAATTGGGATTTGATGTTGGCCCAAGCAGAGTTTGCATACAATAGTTCAGTAAATAGAAGTACTAGAAAGAAACCTTTTGAGATTGTTCATGGCACGCAACCGAGAGGTATATCAGACTTGAGAGATATTGTTGGAGAAGAGAAAAGAAGTGATAAAGCAAAATAATTTGATGATTTTATGAAGACATTACATGAGGATATAAAATAGAAGCTAGAGAAAAGTAATCAGAAGAACAAGGATAGTGTAGAAAGATCAAGAAGACATAAAACATTTGAAGTTGTTGATGTAGTAATGTTTCATTTGAAGAGAGGAAGATTTCCTATTGGAACATATGGAAAATTGATGATGAAGAAATTTGGTCCTTGAAAAATATTGAGAAGATGTTTTTGGATGATATACATTTTGGTTACTGATCATGCTATTGATATTCATGTTTTGTCACTGATGTCAACATATATTTCTATGGAGAGGACAGGCTGGTTACTTGACTGGAAGAAGTGTATAGACACTGTATGAATGATTTAGAATGATCAAAGTTGGATTTATGTAGAAGGATGTGTGTTGACCTTATTCCTAAGGTTTATTTTCTTTATGTTACATATTGCGAATGTTACAGTTGATTTGGTGAAAACTGGTTTTTGGAATTTAACTGTGATTCTAGACATAGCAGGTCTCTGTGTTTCTGGTATATATTTCTGGTGAAGATATTTTAGATGATGCGAGCTTTCTAGTGGAAACCTGACATATGTTGAATTAATGGGTTGATTTCGATTGTATTTTGGTTACTAGTTATGTCAGCTATGGTGTGTGTTCTGAAGGAGATCTATTTGCTAGCTGACTTCAGACATGTAGCGTGTAAAATGAATTATGGGCATGGATTGCATATCTGGAAGCATAATTGATGGATTATAAATAATATTTAATTGTTATAGGTATCGTGTGTATCTTAGAAAGGGGTCAAATAATTATTTATATATTGGAAATCCTTAATTGGTTGACCTAATTAATTATTTATGTACTAGGAAAGCTTAACTAGCCAACCTAATGAATTATTGTAAGAGGGTATATATGAGTGATATTTTCTTTTGAAAAGATGTGACAGAGATTAAAAGAAAATAAGAAGTGAAATCTATGAGGCTTGTTTGGCTACTGGATGTAGAGCAGAGTTTATGAGAAGAGTACTTCAATGGAACTGACCAAGCAAAGGCAGTTGCTATCAGACAAGTCACTAGATTGTGTATTTTCTTTATACACTTGTTCAGATTGTAAATCCTTGAGGGTGGATTTAACCTTCTTTGGGAAGTGTGCCTTGGTAGTGAGCCTATTATTTCTTTTGAATCCTAACAAGTTTTGTCTCCTAACAGAGACTATGTACTGTAATGTTGTAACAAGCTCTTAATAGGGCTAAATCTTTTAATAGGGATACTATACTCTCAGTACATTATTTGTGGGTTTTAATTCCCACTGGGGTTTTACCTTTAACATGGTTTCCTCAACAAAAAATATTGTGTTATGGTTTTTTCATTTACTGTGTTATCATTTACATTTATAGATTTGGTTTATAAAGTTTAAAGTTTAATAATCTATATCACAACTGATTCACCCCCCCTCTTAGTTGTCTTGTAAACTGTTATTCCTAATAGATTTGAGAGTGGAAATGCTTATGAAGTTGAATTACCTGATGACATGGATATATCACCTATATTCAATATTTTAGACTTGTATGAATATCATGAACCTGATGAAGAAGTGACAGTACCAAGTGATTATCCTAAGAAGAAGATAGAGAAAGTTGAACAGATTTTGAAACAAAGAGTTATCAGAAGTACAAGAGGAAAGGAATACATGGAGTATCTGGTAAAATGGAGGAACAAATTGATTGCAGACTCATCTTGGATTTCTCAATCCAAGTTGGATTCACTTTAGGTTGGACTAGATACATGATTTGAGGAATCATTTCTTGTAACCCTACGTGTCTAATGCAGGACCATATTGTGTCATTGGGAATCCTTATCAACCAAAAATATGTTTTCCTTTGTTCTTTAGCTTGTTTGGAGGCTTCTTGGTGAAGTACTTTGTTCCTCTGTTGCTCAGGTTCTGTCACTCAGCTATACTTGTTCCGAGTTGGTCTCTGTTGCTCAGGTTTCTGTCACTTGGGTATGCCTATTCTGAGTTCATTTTTTGTCTCTCGGGTTTGTCTTTTCTTTCTCAGGTATGCTTGGCCTGAGTTGTGTTTGGTTTTTCAGGGTGTTATTTTCCTGAGTCACTCTGTTGCTCGGTCATCCTTTGCTTGAGTTGTTTATTTTGGAGTTGGATCTGGTGGCTAACTTCTACATATAATTTCTGTTGCTTAATTAATGTGGGATCTCTCTTTGGGATCTATGTGGACCTAAATCTGGGTCTCACTTATAAATTTGAGTGCTGACCTCTTTGGTGGACTCTTATATATATTTGTTTCTATGTTCTTAGTTTAGGAGGTTGTTTTAGAAGATAGTATAATTGGATAGAAGATTATCTTTTGAGATATTGTAAGGTAGGTTTTTGACCTCACATGTATGAAGATAATTTTATAATCATTTGAATGTACATGGCCAAAACTGGGAAGGCCTTACATCCCGACATGTAAAGAGTTTGATCAAATAATGAAAAGGATCCCCATTGTTTCTTCTCTCACTGTGTTGTTGTTGTTTTTGCATTGGGTTGCAAGTTGGTTTGGTAGTTGAGATTTCCCTTGGACCTCCTACCATACCTCCCTTGCATCAACATGTTTAGGAATGTTTGTTATGGGTTTCAAGTTGTATGATTTTTGATGAAGTGAGTTGTCGCATTTATTCTAGAGGAGACCTATTTGGGGCCGACTTCAAAGGTGTAGTGTGTATTGTGGATTGTGAGCATGGATTACGGATCTTAGATTATATCTGATGTATTGTAATTGATGTATACTTGTTTTAGGTATTGTGTGTATCTTAGCAAGGGATTAAATAATTATTTGTACATTGGGAAAGCTTAATTGCTTGACCTAATCAATTATTGTAATAGGGTATATATGAGAGATCTTTTCTTTTGAAAAGGTGTGTGTGTGTGTGTGTGTGTGTGTGTGTGTGTGTGAACCACTCTCATTTGGTATTCTCTGACCATAGACCCTATTTACCCTAAGTGTGATCATACCCCCAATTATGTCAAGTCAATTCTTCAATTTATTGGCATAATTAATTTAAACCATACTTAATCTCCTACGTGATTTAATCACTAAATTACATTAATTGGCTTAGCCAATCAAACCAAATCAATTCAATTCTATCAAAAAAAATAAAAAACATGGCTAAGGTAATTAATTAAAAGGAATTAAATAAAATCCTAATTACACCTCATCACTTGCAAAAGGAAAGTCAATCCCCTAGCCTAATTAATTTAATTAATTAGCTAGAGTCCTGATTAATTATCAAAACCAAAAAAAAGCTAAAATAATTAATTTCCCCTATTATTGAATGAATATATTATTTATATAATTCAATTCATTAATATTCCCTTTAACCCCTAACCTAACCTATCTCAACCACCTTAACCCTAGGTTCAAACTAATCCCAACCCCTTCACCCATGCTAAGCGTAATTATAATCTTAATCCCATCTTAACCCTCTTCCTAATGATGTCACATTCCTAATCTTTGGATTAGGAATTCAACTCATTCCCCAAAGTCAACATTCTCAAGCTCCCCTTCCCTAAAGTCCACTTTCTCAAGCTTGGACTTATGCCCTCACCATGCCTCATTAATGCTCTAATAAATTCATCATTAATGCTTATACCCTCACCATGCCTCATTAATGTATCCCTCATTAAGGCTCTTACACATTTATTAATGGCCTTATCTCTCCTCTCACTCCTAATTTCTTCTAAAAATAGAATGAGTTTTAAGCTCAATGGGCCCCTGATTTTTGCATTGTTGAAAGCATTGTTATGTTGTTCATATTATTAGAGATCTATGTTGCATTTTATCTTTATTATTTTTCATTGTTATGATCTTCAATGTTAGAGCTTAGAATGTATATTTCTTGAGCATGTAGATTAGTTTCATTTAAATATTTCATTCTAGGTTGTATATGTCACTGATAAATGCATAATATGAGGGCAATTATAGAATTTTTCACACTCCTCCTAGATAGGAAGAAATAGGTCAGTTTTAGTGATTGATATGCTTGCTAACTCCTATTTTTCAATAATAAAATGACTTATTGAAGTGTTTTGTTGCAGCTAACAGGTACACAAAATAACACACATTTTTGGTTCCATTATGGGGCCGGTTCTCAAATTTTACCTCACTTTGAATTCATTTTCTACTAATTTGTCTTCCCAAGTTTCAGGAACTGAGTCATTTTTGGTCGCCAAGGCTCGCATCTCGGATATTGGATCACATCGCAGAATCTTGGATCGTACCCCGGATATCAAATTTTGCATCCCAGAAATCCTACATCATTTTTGGTAAAGGCTCACATCTGGTATACATTGTATCATTTTTTATGTATTTGATCACATATGGTTAATTCTGGTTCATTTTTGGGAAATACAGTCACAATTAGGATGATAGGATCACATTTGGTTTTTGAGGTTTAAATTTGAAAAATCTAACCATTAACCTTTGCATGTTTTATGTCCCTGTCATTAAAACAACATAATAATTGTTTGCAGATTGTTGTTTATACCTTTTTTTCTCAAAAAGGGTGGAAAAGGGATTGTTACTTTGAGCTTTTCAATTTTCATAGAATAACTTGTTCTTAAATTCTTCAAAGTTCCAAATTAAAACACACTTTCCAATCACTTGTTAAAACAATCAGATTAGTATGCTCTTTTCCTTCAAGGAAAATCAAAAAATCAAAAGTTGGTTTAAAATTTGAGAGGAATTTGGAGTAATTGAACAAGGCAAACAAACTCAGTGTTTAAATAAATTTTAGAAAAGTAATTGAACAAGCAAATCATTAAAATTTGTGGGATTAATAGAACAACATTCACAGTTTAAATTTCACTTTGGACAAGTAATTGAACAACATAAGTCACCTAAATTTTGTGAGAAAAAGAACTACATTGTCTAAATTTGGGATTTGTAATTGAATAAACAAAGCATTAAATATTGTCATCAAAGAACAAACAAACTTTGATTTCAAGAACTTGCATTTTCATTTAACTTAGGACTATTTAAATCAAGCTTAAACTTACTTTTCAGTCTCACTAGAGGATTTGCTCTTCCTTCCAAGTGGGGGAATCAAAAACTCGACATGGGGTATTGAGTTGTGAGTGAAAGTGGTTTAAGTGAATGAACAAGTGATTGAAGTATTTTGGGAGAAAATGACATGGAATAGGAGAGTATTCTCTTCTTCTTTCGAAGAATCATAAATCTTGAAATCCTAAGCTCGCCAATCCTTTGTATGCTTATTAAACTTTAGAGGGCCTTCTGGTTGATGAAAAAATCTCCCGGGAATGACCCAAGTGAGGATAGGTTTTACGCCAACCCTTCCAACTCACTATAAATAATTTCTTCCTTGTAGTTCAAAGCCTCAGAAGATGGAACCGGTTTTGTTCTTGGAATTTTAAAATCATTCATTGAACATGATTGGGTATGTGTGGAGTGGAGCTGCTTGAATATTTCTTACGAGACTACACATATTTGATTACTCATAGGGTTATATGCCTTAATCTTTCCTTGTGCAATTCTATGAGAGACAGTTTTGAATGGATTTCCCCATTCTAAATTGGTACATTTTCAAAAAGGAGAGACATCTCACAATCCTCTATTTGACATAGATTCACCCGCACTAGCAATGGATGTTCCTAGGAGTGAATGGGATAATGCCTTCGAAGAATACAACAATGAACAAAACCATCAAGATCAAGACAATTCAATTAATGAGGAAGAAGTCAACATCACACACCCTTTGTTTGATTCTAAAAGTGATGAAGATATTCCCAAAGAAGAGTACAATAGACTCAAACAAAGTAGGAAATTCCAAAGAAAATTGAAAAAGATAATTGGTGAAGACAAAGATAAATAATTTCTCCATTTAGCATCCATTGGATTAAAAGTACCTAAAGATTATGATGTTGAAAAACTAAAGGAAAAAGAGATATCAACCCCTATCTCTATTCTCACCAAACAAATGACCTTGATGCAAGCTAAACTTGCAACACTCAAACAAGAGAAGATTAAACCCAAGACAAAATACTCTTTGGACTCCATTTGTCCATTTCCTTTTGACAAGAGTATCAATATGGTTCCATTTCCTTCCAACATGGCAAGGCCAAAATATGACAAGTATATGGGAGAGACTGATCCACATGACCATGTGAGAGAGTTTTTTCCTCTAAGCATAGAGTACATGCATGAACCTACATACATAATGAGGCTATTTCTAGGAAGTCTAGGCAGAAATGCTATGGAGTGGTTCTCCAAACTCACACCTAAGGTAAAATATTTTGAGGAGTTGATTCAATGGTTTATCCAGCATTACTCCTACAATATACAACATGACATAACCATGATGGACTTGTGTAATACAAACCAAAGAATCAGTGAATGCTTTACACACTTTTTACAAAGATGGAGGAAAATCTTTGCAAGGTATTCAAGAGCTATTCCCAAATCAGAGAAGATGGAAATCTTTATTAATAACTTGATACCTAAATTAAAATATGCATTACAAATGCAGGATTCACCTAGCTTTGATAGGATGATCAAAAATGCCATCTGTATTGAAGAGGTAATGGTTAACAAAGGAGAAATCGCTCTCCAAAGTCATAAAAAATCTACCAACTCCAACAACAAGCCTAAATGGTGGAAAAAAAACAATAATGTTGTTAACGATGGAGTGGTAGATGCAGCTAATGCTAATCCTAAACCAACAATGTTCAATCTAACGAATAGCATGCAAGCAAGTAAAGATGCCAAGGTAACAACCACAATACCTAAAGTAAACAATGATAACAACAAGATTCGACCATGGACTTCCAAGCCTCAATGAAAATTCACTCCTTTGCATGAACCTCTTGAGAGTATTTTAAAGACACTCTTAGACAACAAAGTTCTTACAATCCCGGATTTAAAACCATGGGAACCAGAAGTCAAACCAAGATGGTGGGATGAAAATTCTTATTGTGTCTTTCACAAAAGAAAGGGACACAAGACTAATAATTTCCTTAAACTCAAACATGCTATACAAGACCTTACTGAAGGAGGCAAGATCAAAGTGGAAGAACACACCACTAATGAAGACCATACATCATTTAACAAACCATTCCCTAATTATGAGAAAGGGGAAGCTTCTAAAGGAAAGGGAAATGAAGTAAACTACACCTACTCTAATAATGATAATGTGATCAATATGCTAGACATTAAATATGAATCAATTAATGTGATCATTATCAAAGGTGTTAAAGACACCTCCCCAATCAAATATAGTGAAATGAAGTAAAGAAAAAGTCACAATCAAAGGACCTAATTCCTCATCAAAACTAGCAACAACATCCAAGGTACCTATTGTCACTATTCCCAAACCAGTGGCAACAAGACAAATAATTACCATTCCAACTTTGAACTATAACTTGGTGGATCAATTGCAACAAACCTCTGCTCAAATTTCCATATTTGAGTTACTAAAAATCTCCCCACTGCATAGGGAAGTTCTTTAACAAGCCCTACATTTAGAAAATGTACCAAAAGACATTGATGTAGAAAAATTCCAAGCAATGGTAAATCATATCTCAGCACCACACTATCTCTCTTTTTTAGAAGAAAATAACAAATCATTGACACATATGCATAACCAACCTCTACACATTGAAGTCCTCATTCACAAATCCCATGTTAGATGTGTATTGATAGATAGAGGCGCAGGGTTGAGCATTTATACTCTCAATCTAGTTAGGAAGTTGGGTATCTTAGAACAAACCATTGATTCAAGAATTAAGATCACTATCAAAGCTTACAATGAAGAAGAAAGATCATCTAAATGCCTTATTGTTCTACCAATTAGAATAGGACCAGTTGAAATAAATGTGATATGTCAAGTTCTTGATCTACCACTGACCTACAACATACTATTAGGGAGACCTTGAATCCATGAAATGTAAGCAATACCATCTACTTTCCATCAGTGTATCAAATTCCACATAATGGGGTGGAAGTAACAATTCCTATAGATGCCAGTTATACTTGCAACAATGTTAAAGTAGATAGTATGGTCCCTCATAACAAGGAAGTTCCAAAATAAACTGTACCTGAAACTACTAAAGACATGGTTATGAAAATATTTGGAAAGACCTTAAAGCTTGAAGAAACTAGTATGGGAGAATACAAGCGATACATGACCCCATCATTGACAAAATTTCCAGAGTCTCCAAGATCTTATGGAAAAGCTTCCCCATCTTTCACACCTACTACATCTAAAGTGCCAAAAATTCACAAAGCAGTTGGTATGGTTAAGGCATCTACCTCCCAAGCGGATGAAAAAGAAGAAAAAGTAATCTTGGCTTGGATTTATAAGGGAGAACCAAATGAAAATGAAGTAGAACATGTAGAAATATCCTTAGGAAAGTATGGTAAAGGATATGATGTTCTCAAACAAATGGGATATAAAGGAAAATGACCTTTAGGAGACAAAGGAAAGGGACTTGTTGAACCTATACACATGGAATTCAGAAATACCAAAGATAAAATTGGATTAGGTTTCAATAATAAATCTGAAAACCCTACTTCAAGAGATAGTCCAATCTTTGATGAAGGAAGTGATGAAGGAGAAGAAACATAACTAGAACAATGGACCTATGAGAGATTATTGCATATTGGTACATAGTATCCCAAATATATAGGAGAAAGATATATACCTAGCTTTGACACACCACAAGACACTCATGTTCCTTTATTGACATAAGGTACTATTCAAGAAGTAGAGGAAACAATAGAAGACACTCCAGAAGTTCCATTGATGGAAACAACTATTGAAGACATAACCCAAAAATAAGATTCGCATCCTAACTGGGGGAAGTTGGTCACAATTTCACACATCCTAGATTTACCACACTTTGATCTTCAAGGGGCTAATAGAGTAGATCAGGTAACTATTGTTGAGTTTCTAAATAGATCAGATGATTAAATAACAGACTCACATGATTATGAATGGGATGTCCTATCTGATGCTACCATGGACATTGAAGTAGATGTGATTCATAAGTTGGCATCAATATTTCAAAGAGGAGAGAGTTCTAACACTTCCCCTGACACTTTTTTTGTTCCAGAATCAGATGAGATACCATTGCCTAGAAATCTTGATGAAGAAACTAGTGTTTTACTAGGTCTAGAGGATATTATGAGATCATAGATCTAACAATAGGATATCAAATCTACTCATTAATGGATGGTTTCTTGGGCTATAACCAAATTAAAATTGCTCCTGAAGACCAAGAGAAGACCGCATTTACATGCGCATGGGGAAATTTTTTCTAGAACGTCATGCCGTTTGGATTAAAGAATGTAGGTGCTACATACCAGAGAGCTATGACTACTATATTCCATGATATGATGCATGAAAACATGGAGGATTATGTGGATGATACCTTATCTAAATCAAAATAAAGGAATACTCATATTGAAGACTTGCAGAATATATTAGATCGCATGGATAAATTTCAACTCAAGGTCAATCCAAAGAAATGTGCCTTTGGAGTTCAATTAGGAAAGTTGCTAGGGTTTATCGTATCAGAAAAAGGAATTGAGGTAGACCCTAAAAAAGTTAAAGCTATACTAGAAATGGATCCTCCATGCAACATTATTCAAATGAGGACATTACAAGGAAGACTCCAATCAATCAGGAGATTTATGTCACAACTTGCAGATAAAGCACAACCCTTTACTAAATTACTACATAAAGGTGTCACCTTCAAATGGGATGAACATTGTGAAAATAACTTTTAAGAATTAAAAGAGTACCTGGCTACTCCTCCTATTATCATGGAACCCATTCATAGAAAGCTATTACTCCTATACATTTCAGCTACAGCTACATCAGTGGGAGTATTGTTGGCCCAAGAAGATGAAACTAAAAAGGAAAGAGCAATCTACTATATCAGCATAACACTAGTATCTTATGAACTCAATTATAGAATAATTAAAAAAGCTTGCTTAGCAATTATCTTTGCATCACAAAAATTGAGACATTATATGCTATCACATACAATAAAGCTCATTCCAAAGATAGACCCTTTCAAATACCTCTTAGGCAAGACAACATTAATAGGATGACTAGCAAAGTGGGTCCTGATTCTGAGAAAATTTGACATTGAATACGTGGATAGAAGGGTTATTAAAGGACAAGTCCTCATTGATCAATTAGCTGATTCACCACTCCAAGATGATGAACCTTTGAGGATTGAGTTCCCTGATGAAACAATTATGCATCTAACTGAGTATCCTTGGAAGATGTACTTTGATGGTTCTTTCACGCAACAAGGTTCTGTGTCAGGAGTTCTCTTCATTACCCCTCAAGGCTAAAAGATTCCTAAAGCATACAAATTAATGTTTCCATGCACAAATAACATTTCTGAATATGAAGCATTAGTGAATGGTCTTAAATTGGATATGGAATGGAAGATCATAGAGTTACATGTGTATGGTGACTCTCAACTTATTATTAATCAAGTCAATGGAGACTATTAGACTAAATATAAAAAGTTGATGCCTTATAAACAACTGATTAATGACCTAGTGAAGTACTTTGTCTTTGTCACATTCCAACAAATACCAAGAATAGAGAATAAAACTGTAGATGCTATGGCTACACTAGAATCCATGTTACAATTAGAAGAGCATCAGTTCTGATATGACTTCTTGGTGGAAGAACTGTCCTACCCAGCTTTTAATACCTCTAAGTACCAAATCATTCGTACTTTGAATGCCCAAGACCCATCTCGGTATGCTAAAATCATTGCTTACCTAACTGACCAAACTATACCTAATGACCTATCCAGAAATGAAAAATGAGCCTTAATTCAGACAGCATCACGTTATGTCCTCATTACTAATAACTTATATAGATGAGGTCTTGACGGTACACTTCTTAGGTGTTTAGAATACAAAGAGTCTAATCAGGCATTGAAAGAAGTCCACAAAGGTGTATATGGATCACACTTGAATGACTTTTCACTAGCTAAAAAACTGTTAAGAGTAGGCTATTATTGGCCCACGATGGAAAAAGATGCTACTCAATTTTAAAAGACATGTCATAAATGTCAAACACATGGAAATCTCATCCATGCTCCTGCTAGAGAACTCATACCATTCATAACACATTGGCCATTTTAGAAATGGGCCTTTGATTTGGTTGGACAAATATATCCTAATTATTCAAGTGGACACAAATACATCATTACGGCCACTGAGTATTTCACAAAGTGGGTCGAAGCCGTGCCACTGATCAAAGCCACTGGAAAAATGGGTGGCTATGTTTATCTTGAACTACATTATTTGTAGATATGGGATACCCTCTTCAATTATAATAGACAATAGGGGCCAATTTAAAAATAAAGACATTGAAGACCTTTGCACACAGTTCCACATTACTCAACATTGTTCCTCAATCTATTATCCTCAAGGTAATGGATAGGCTAAGGCATCTAACAAGAACATTCTCAAAATCCTACATAGAACTATGAGTAAGTCTAGTAGAGACTGGCATTTACAATTTAATATGACACTTTGGGCCTATAGAACAAGCATCAGAACACCAATTGGAGCCATGCCATTTTCCCTAGTCTATGGCACTGAGGCAGTTTTACCTATTGAGGTTGAAATTTCACCTTTGTGGGTATCTTTACAAGGTCTTGTTACTAATGGACAATACCGCATTGATCGGGTAAATTCTTTAGACTTACTTGATGAGCGCAAGAAACAAGAGTTTGATCATTTGAAAGTGTACCAAAAATGCATGTCAAAAGGGTACAATAAAAAGGTCAAACCATGACACTTTAAATTGAGGGATCTTATTTTGAAAGACAATCCTAAGAACCAACCTAACAGAGAATAGAAAGGAAAGTTTGAACCAAACTAGCTGGGACCTTATGTCATTACTGCAACTTTTGGGACTAGAGCTTACTAGCTAGCTACACCTGAGGGAGATGTTATTTCTGATCCCATTAATACTCTACATTTGAAGCAGTTCTACACTTGATGTCTAGCTAACAGAGCCTATGCAGTGAAAATCTCAAAAAATACCAAAAAAATCAAAATAATTGATCTTGAAGAAATCCAAAAATAGTGGAAAAGGTCCTAAACAAAGGTATCCTTGGTGAAAACCTAGCAAATAGGCACCTTGATACTACAAAAAAAAAGAAAAAATAGGAAAAAACTTGAAAAAGAGAAAAAGTGCCTTGATGAGAATCTGGAAAACAAGCATCTTGGTAGAAAAAATAAAAATCCTTGCTGAGTGGTGAAAACCTGGCACATAGACATCACTTGAACTCTGTGCTCTATCTATCAATGCACTGATGACACTAAACCTTCATACTTTCACCTCTTCTATTTGGTAACTTTGATTCCTTACACCTGTCCTATCCTTGCTTAGGATTTGTCTACATTTGCGTCTTAGGAATAGTCATTCTACATTGGGGGAATCTTTTCTAGCATGGTTAGTTCACTTCTACTAGGTTGTCCTAAGCATATTGTCTAGGATGGTTCACCTCTCAAAATAGTTTTTCTCAATCCTTGAACTTAAACATCACTATCATAAACAAAGGTGTTTCTTCAACACCACCTACCCATAACTGACATCAAAATAGTGTTTCTCAACACTTTAATCAACTAGTGTTTCTAAACACTACATTGGATTGAAATTGCTGACATAGGTAATCTCACATACACTCAAACAGGAAAACATAAATTCTGATTGATGAATCTCTACTACACTTGAAAAATGAATCAATAGTATTTCTCAATACTACTTAAACCCATAGTTTGATCTTGGTTTGATTATGATTCTTTTATGTTCCCATGATTATGCCTCTGTAAGATATGTTCTTACCCTTGACCTAGTTGAAAATGGTGAAAAATGTCTGAACCCTCAAGTCTATGTTATAACCCTATTCAAATTTGAATCTAAAAACCCTAAGTGTCTTGGCAGGTTATATTTTCGCATTATTTTTTTAGTCACTTAAGTTATCATAAGTCATGTGTTTACGTTAAAAGGGTTGTGTTTTAAAGTTGTGTTATCCTAACTACTTTAATATTTCCTAAGTCATGCCGCTGAGAAAAGCCTTTTATTTCATTGTCTTATGTGGTGAGCAAATGTTTTTTGATTGAACGGCCCGCTTAATAGCTTAGCACAAAACCGATCAACATCAATCGGTTAAGATATTAAGCAGTGGTGCCGCATGTCTTTAATGGGGCTAGTGGTTGAAGAGATTCTCAGTTAATGATCAGGCAGGTTTTGTTTCATCGAACGGTTGACTTAATGGCTTGGCCCCAAAGTGCACACCATCTATCACATAAGTGATTAAGTCTGAGTGACATGTATCCTAGTGGGGCCGATGGTCATAAAGGTTCTTAGTTAAATAGTGGACATGTCATGAAATAATTGATAGTAGACTTAATCACTTAAAGGAAAAGTGCACAACATCTAATGGATAATCGATTAAGTGGTGTCGATGCGTTTCAAGGGAAGTAATGTGGGTCCGGTCGTAGATAACATAAAGGTGACTAAAGTCTGGAAAGATCTAATAGTGGGCGTAATTTCTTATACCCAAGATGCTCGACATCTATCAGACAAGCCATTAAGTGGTGTTGAAATCTAGCAGCTGGTGGACCCGGATACTTAGAGCTGGCGATAATTAAAGATTAGTTAACTTGTTTTCCATCCAATGGTCATCTTAATGGCTTAACTAAAAAGTAATCAAAATCTAAGGGATAATCCATTAAGCGGTAACAATGGGTGTCCTAGTGGGGCTAGCTGAGGTCGTAAAGGTGGAGTTAAAAAAGTAGCATCTACGGGAAAGATCGACGGTCGGCTTAATCACTTAGAGGAAAAGTCAATGAAATCTAATGGGTAAGTGATTAAGTCTGAGTGACGCATGGCATAAGAGGTGGGTCTGGTACAGTGAAAAAGTTATGTTAATGAGGTTGCAAATGTAAAATAATCCAACGGTTTGCTTAAACGCTTAAAGGTAAAGTGCTCAAAATCTAAGGAGTAAGCGATCAAGTAGAGTTGACACGTGTCCAAGATGAACAGTTGTTTCCACAAAAATAAGATAGCTGTCGGATGAAGATGGTAATGTTTGAGATCTACAGCTTAAATTCAAAATTGTTAAAATAAGCTCCAATGAGCCATTAAGCCACAAGTTTGAAGCAGGAAAATTAATTGCAGAATGTGTGGCAACTCCAGTTGAATTCAATATGAATGATTGATTTGATTGAAGCCGTAAAACTGGTTAATTTGACTTGAAGTCACAATTATTCACAAAAATTATTCAAGAAAAGAACAAAATTATAGAGATACTCAGCTCCACATGATAAAGTTGCAAAATGGGTAAGTTTTATGTGATTCAGTAATTCAGACTTCTTGTAAGATTTGCAGTTCAAAAGACTTTTAGAATTATCTTTTCAAAATCCCGATTTCATCTTAGCAAAAATCCTTAGGTTTAAAATGGCCCCTAGAATTGAGATTTCTAGAGAAGTTGATTATTAGAAGAGAAATGTTAGGGAGGATTTTCTATAGAAATTGAATGGATCCAAGGGTGATGCTACCCAAATCAAGAGAATAGTTCCATCACATCCCCTTTTCAGAATAGGAGAAGGCTTGTATGATTCGGGTAGATGGGCAAAAGATGTTAAAACCAGTTTTAATGGTCCTACAGTGTTTAGAACTACATATAGTGAAATAAATGCACCGACCCTAGATTGTAACATATGGGACTTGGATGTAGGAAAGTTGATAGCTCATGGGGTGTTTATGGATTCAAATTTGTTCACTCTGATTGCAAACACTTATGACAAGGTGTCTAGGGTTCTCAGGGATACAAAGGGAAATGTGTTGTTGACTCTTTCAGGTGATGAAATGAGAAGATTCTTAAAGTTGAATGATACCTCAATGCAAATGGATGATATAGACTTCGAATAATTCAAGGAAGTATACCAGACTCAGAGAGAGTATTACAGAAATGAGGCTTTGAGAGGATACTTTAATAAGATAGGGGACCTAATTATAGTAGGTCCCAACACACCAGAGCCATTCAAGTTGGATTACTTCAATGGTAAGGCCAAGAAAATGTATAGTACCCTGTGCTAGGTTCTAGGAGAAGATGAAGAAGTAACAATTCCTATCCACCTAATACTCATGGTAGTTCAAATTGTACATCCCCATTTATCTGTGGTCTTTGATTATGCTTCTTATATTGCCCAACAAATGCATGAAGGTTTGGCAGGATTCTAGGATTGCAACATACGTAAACCAATGGGATGGTATTCCCTCATGATGCACATGTTCTTGTCAAATAATGCTGATTTCTTTGGGGAAGAGATGGAATTGACTAAGTCCAAAGTTATTGAGGTCCTGCTTGTTCAGATGTGGAGTGTTGATCTATCATGGGATAGAAAATAAGCCATCTATGTTTACTTTGATAGGGTTTTTGCCACTAGGCTTAGGTCATTATTGTGTAACCAAAATGCCAGGATCCACACTGACATGATGAAGCTTTTGAGACCTATGAAGTTTTCCCCAGAATTGAAGATTACCCATAATTGCAGAGATTTAATTTTATACCCTATTTCTATAGTAATAAGAGTTTATGGATTCAGGGAAACCCCTAATGTGCTGCCCCACAAAGTCCCTCTGAAGATTGGGATAGCAGATATTATAAGGCAATTGGGTGGACTGCACAAGGAAGCCCTAGTAGGAAAAATGAAGGGAAGCAATTTACCTACCCTCACCAGAGCCCATCATTTCATCATAACAAAGAATAGGTGGACACAATTTGATAAGTATTTTGAACCTTATCACTTAGCAACATCTGTATCTAGGTGTGCAGATAATGAAGATTTTATAATGGGTATGTTTAGAAAAAGAACTAAGTGCTGGACATTGGAGCATCAGTTTAACTATCTAGAGGATATCATCAGAAATATTTTTGACCTAGGTGACCAGGAGATTAGGAAGGAGAAGTGGCTAGTGTACAAGAAGTCTTTGGAATTTGTACATAATTTTGACAAATCTTATGATCCTTTGAAGGATTTTTTCCCTTGGGCCAAGAAAATTGAGTCTTTGATGACTTTATTTGAGGGAATGATGCAAACCCTAAACAAGAAGAAATAGAGGTTAATGGAAGCTGAGCCAGAAAAGTCTCATGCTATTTTGAGTAAAATTCAGCAAGGAAGAGTAGTCCCACCAAGGGATTATGTAGTATACAAGAGGAGGGGGTACACTACTATCATGCCCAAAGTTGATAAACCTTCTCAGCATAAAGGAAAGATGCCAGCAAGTGCTATTTCTCAAGAAGTGCCCTCTCCCAAGAGATAAAAGATGGAAGTAAAAGAACAAGAGAGTGAGTTGTACTCTCCTTCCCAATCCCCTATGCATTATGATGACCAAGCCATTGTTGAGCAATTGGTTTAGTTGAGGAACACTGGTGAAGTTTTGGTTACTACCTAGGAGCTACAAGAAGGGATTTCGAAGACACCTATAAGGCATACAACTACTAACCTCATAGTGGTAGAATTCACAGGTAAATAACTAGACCCTGTGACCAAGCAAGACAGTGATGAATTCTTGTCAGATGAAAAATTTATCAAGACTAGGGCATTCATTCAACTTTTGTGGAGAATTCACATAAATGAATTTAATAATAAATCTCAAAAGCTACAAGAAGTTTAGCCTCATTATACTAAAGATGATGTAGAAAAGGAGGTTAAGCAGGAGCTAATCTCTAGATTTGATAAGATCACCCCTGAAGAGGGTAGATAATTAGTCAAGAAACATGGATTCCTCATCCTACCTCAGTGGGACTTATCTGATGCAGTAGTTTTTGATGCTATCAAAAAATAGGCAAAACCACTGAGCACTGTTGGGACATCAATTGGTGCCCAGTTTAGTGAAGACTATGCAACCTTGGCAATCTGGTCATTAAAGAAGAAATACAAAAGAAGAATGAAAGAAGATGATAAGATTGAGGATGCATGAAGCCTCATTGTCAAGAGAGTTGCTGACACCTCAGGTATAGAGGAAACAAACCTAGCCCTTCAAATAGCTAATTTGAGCATGAGGATGGCTAAGAAAGAAAATGAGGCATATGATGGCCTAAATAAGAAATATGAATTTGTACTGAAGGCCTATAATGATGAAAGGGTTAAGTCCCTATAAAAGGATAATAGGATAGCCATTCTGGAAGGGAAGTATACAGTTCAGTTAATGCCCCAAATGATGATTACTCAGGGACCTGACCAACCTTCCTCATCTAGTCCATTTGTGACTTATCCCCCATCCCCTGCACCTTTAAGTCCTACTACCCAAGAGGCAATTGATGCTAAGAGAGTAGAACTAGAAGCTGAAAAGAACAAGCTAATTAGTGAAAGATCCAGGTTGGAGAAAGAAGGCAAGAGGGATCTTGAAGACTCCCCTGCATATAAAGAAGCTAAGGAATTGGTAAAACAAAGGTGTTTTGACCAGATATTTTCCAAACCTAAGAGATGTGCTAGTGAGGTTAACCTTGGTAATATTTATTTATTGGGAAAGAATATTGCTAGCATCGTAAGTAATCATGATGAGGGTAAGTAGCAATGGGATTTGATAATTGATAATTGGAAGCGGAAGATAGCCCATGTAAAATCTTTTTACTCCCTCTCAAAGGAACAAAACAATATTGACATCATTTTGACAAGAACCCACAAATGTCTTAAATTGATGATTAACTTGGACACCAAAAAGAACATGGTCATTAGAAGGATACAAAATTTGAGAGGAGAATACTCTAGGGATAAATATGACATGTTTCCCAATATGTTAAAAAGGGATGGGAACATAAAGAATGAAGCCCTATGGCTAAGGAAACTGAATGAAGCACTAACCAACGGGACTAAAAGTATTATTACATTGGAAAATATAGGATGGTTTGTGTTAACCATTGATATTCTCAACAAATCCATGGTATTTTTTGAATTGTGGGAATCAGAGATTGAGAAGGCCAATGTTGATTGGAAGGAGTTCAACAGCCAAAAATATGAGGTTCTCAACTTTAGTTGGCCAAATGATGAGGTTTTTACCACTTGGATAAGCAAGTATGGTATGTTAGAGTAATAGCTTATCGAGGTTACTAATTTAAATCATTATGATCTAATTAGTAACTTCCCTATTCACTCTAGTTGCTTAAGCTAATCTTAGGTAGTTTCTATTTCTGAGTTAGTTTCCCTTTT
>MU225528.1:2955296-2966719 GCA_018584345.1 Thuja plicata
GTTCCAGCAGTATCTTCTGACAGAGTTTTCAGACATGCTTCAGAGATGCTTCTTGCTCTCTTCTTGTTCCTCTCTCTGGGACATCTCTTTGCTTTATGCTTTTGGGTACCTGATCAGGCCTAGTTGCTGGGACCCTTCTTTCCTGCTTTCTGCAGTAGATTAGTAGTTTTGCTTCTCCCTAAGTTACACTTAAGGGGGGGTGTTAGAGTAATTTAGCAATTTCTCTTTAGTGCTTAAGTTTCACTTAGGCAGGTTCTTTAGTTTTAGGAAAGTTTCTATTTCCTAGCAGCTGCCCGTTTAGGGTTTCGACATCCTTTATAAGGATTGTCTTCTTTGTATTTCAAGAGGATATTACTTTGTAAATCATTTAGTTAATAGAAATTATTTCTGTTTCAATGGATTTGCAGTCTCTTTCATTTTGGCCGCCATAGCTGTCTGATTACTTCTTTCTCTCTTCTGTCTTCTTCTTCTTTGTAATGGTCTTGCATGCAGGTGATCTTGGTTGCATTGCGAATTAGCAATCTCAACACCTTTGAGTTGGTTTATGTTGTTCAGTAAAGAATGCATATCAACAATTTTCTCCCAATTTATAAGTTTATCCAAGATGAAGAGATGGAAGTTTCTAAACCTATGGAATAAAGGATTGTTTAGTTGGTAGAATTGGATGAAATAAGGAGAGAAATCCAGAGAGAAAACATCAAATTGCAACAAAAAATGAAGTATCTTTTTGACAGAAGGGCAAATGAGAGAAAGTTTCATCCTGGTGATTTTGTATTGCAATGGAATACCAGGGCTAAAGAAAAAGGCAAACACAAGAAGTTTGAAACATTATGGATAGGGAATTTTAACATATCCCAGATATTTGGAAAAGATTCTTATTTCCTCAAGAGTCTGGATGATGAAGAACAGGAACTGCCAGTGCATGGACAATTCCTGAAAAGTTTCTTCAATTAGTTCTTCCTTTCCATGCACAGTAGTATGTATTATATGTACAGGTGTCTTTGTTTTCTATTGTGTGTTTGTTTCCAGTAATAGGTTAGCCTATTTTTTAGTTTTCCTCCCTAGAGATCTATGGTTATTGTTATAACCTGACGTTTAAATATCCTCAAAGAGAGCCATTGTTGGTGCTATTTCATGTTTGAAGTTTACCTTGTAATTTTTGAGGTCCCTTGTCATTCGTGGTATCCAAGGGTTTAAAATCATGGTTGAAAATTATTATCATGCCTCTGTAAGATATGTTCTTACCCTTGACCTAGTTGAAAATGGTGAAAAATGTCTGAACCTTCAAGTCTATGTTATAACCCTATTCAAATTTGAATCTAAAAACCCTAAGTGTCTTGGTGGGTTCTATTTTCATGTTGTTTTTTCAGTCACTTAAGTTATCATAAGTCATGTGTTCAAGTTAAAAGGGTTGTGTTTTAAAGTTGTGTTATCCTAACCACTTTAATATTTCCTAAGTCATGCCACTGAGAAAAGCCTTTTATTTCAATGTCTTTTGTGGTGAGAAAATATTTTTTGATCAGACGGCCTGCTTAATAACTTAGTCCAAAACTGATCGACATCTATCGGTTAAGCTATTAAGCAGTGGTGTTGCATGTCTTTAATGGGCCTGGTGGTCAAAGATATTCTCATTTAATGATTAGGCAGGTTTTGTTTCATTGAATGGTTGACTTAATGGCTTGGCCGCAAAGTGCACACCATCTATCACATAAGCAATTAAGTCTGAGTGATGCGTGTCCTAGTGTGGCCGGTGGTCATAAAGGTTCTCAGTTAAACAGTGGACAAGTCATGAAATAATTGATGGTAGACTTAATCGCTTAAAGGAAAAGTGCATAGCGTCTAATGGATAAGCGATTAAGTGGTGCCAACACGTGTCAAGGGAAGTAATGTGGGTCTGGTTGCAGACAACATAAAGGTGACTAAAGTATGGAAAGATCTAACGGTGGGCATAATTGCTTATACCCAAGATGCTCGACATCTATCAGACAAGCCATTAAGTGGTGTTGACATCTGGCAGCTGGTGATAATTAAAGATCAGTTAACTTGTTTTCCATCCAACGATCAGCTTAATGGCTTAACTGCAAAGTAATCAAAATCTAAGGGATAAGCCATTAAGTGGTAATGATGCGTGTCCTAGTTGGGCTAGCTGAGGTCGTAAAGGTCGAGTTAAAAAAGTAGCATCTACGAGAAAGATTGATGGTCAGCTTAATCACTTAGAGGAAAAGTGAACGAAATCTAATTAAAAGAATCCAACGGTTCGCTTAAACACTTAAAGGTAAAGTGCTCAAAATCTAAGGAGTAAGCGATTAAGCAGAGTTGACACATGTCCAAGATGAACATTTGTTTCTGGGAAAATAAGATAGCCATCGAATGAAGATGGTAATGTTTGAGATCTACAGCTTAAATTCAAAATTGTTAAAATAAGCTCCAGTGAGTCGTTGAGCCGCGAGTTTGAAGTAGGAAAATTAATTGCATAATGTGTGGCAACTCCAGTCAAATTCAATACGAATGATTGATTTGATTGAAGCTGTAAAACTGGTTAATTCGACTTGAAGTCACAATAATTCACCAAAATCATTCAAGCAAAGAACAAAATTACAGAGATACTCAGCTCCACGCAATAAATTTGCAGAACGGGTAAGTTTTCTATGATTCAGTAATTCAGACTCCCAATAATATTTATAGTTCAAAATACTTTTAGAATTATCTTTTGAAAATCTTGATTTCATCTTAGCAAAAGGCCTTTCATTTAAAATGGCCCCTAGAATTGAGATTTCTAGAGAAGTTGATTATCAGAAGAGAAATGTCAGGGAGGATCTGCTATAGCAGTTGAATGGATCCACAGGCAATGCTACCCAAATCAAGAGAATAGTTCCATCACATCCCCATTTTAGAATAAGAGAAGACTTGTATGATTCAGGTAGATGGACAAAAGATGTTAAAACTAGTTTTAATGGTCTTACCCTGTTTAGAATTGCATATAGTCAAATAAATGCCCCCACCCCAGATTGTAACATACGGGACTTGGATGTAGGAAAGTTGATAGCTCCTAGGGTGTTTATGGATACAGATTTGTTCACTCTTATTGCAAACACTTATGACAAGGTGTCTAGGGTTGTCAGGGATACAAAGGGAAATGTGTTGTTGACTGTTTTAGCTGATGAAATCAGAAGAATCTTCAAATTGAATGATACCTAACCACTTTAATATTTCCTAAGTCATGTCGCTGAGAAAAGCCTTTTATTTCATTGTCTTATGTGGTGAGCAAATGTTTTTTGATCAGACGGCCCGCTTAATAGCTTAGTCCAAAATCGATTGAAAACTATCAGTTAAGCTATTAAGCAATGGTGTCGCGTGTATTTAATGGGCCCATTGGTCAAAGATATTCTCAGTTAATGATTACGCAGGTTTTGTTTCATCAAACGGTTGACTTAATGGCTTGGCCCCAAAGTGCGCACCATCTATCATATAAGAGATTAAGTCTAAGCGAAGCGTGTCCTAGTGGGGCCAATGGTCATAAAGGTTCTCAGTTAAAGAGTGGACAAGTCATGAAATAATCGACGATAGACTTAATTTCTTAAAGGCAAAGTGCGCAGCATCTAATAGATA
Organism: Thuja plicata; assembly: GCA_018584345.1. NCBI lineage: Eukaryota > Viridiplantae > Streptophyta > Pinopsida > Cupressales > Cupressaceae > Thuja > Thuja plicata. The sequence continues at coordinate 2,958,906 of MU225528.1, forward strand.
AGCGATTAAGTGGTGCCGACACGTGTCAAGGGAAGTAATGTGGGTCTGGTTGCAGACAACATAAAGGTGACTAAAGTCTATAAATATCTAATGGTGGGCATAATTTCTTATACCCAAGATGCTCGACATCTATCAGAAAATCCATTAAGCGGTGTTGACATCTGGCAGCTAGTGGACCCGGATACTCAGAGCTGGTGATAATTAAAGATCTGTTAACTTGTTTTCCATCCAATGGTTAGCTTAATGGCTTAACTATAAAGTAATCAAAATCTAAGGGATAAGCCATTAAGTGGTAATGATGCATGTCTTAGTGGGGCCAGCTGAGGTTGTAAAGGTGGAGTTAAAAAAATAGCATCTACAGGAAAGATCGACGGTCGGCTTAATCACTTAGAGGAAAAGTAAACAAAATCTAATGGGTAAGTGATTAAGTCTAAGCGACGCGTGGCATAAGAGGTGGGTCTAGTATAGCATGAAAGTTATGTTAATGAGGTTGCAAGTGTAAAAGAATCCAACAATTTTCTTAAACACTTAAAGGTAAAGTGCTCAAAATCTAAGGAGTAAGCGATTAAGCGGAGTTGACACGTGTCCAAGATGAACAGTTGTTTCTGGGAAAATAAGATAGCCGTCAGATGAAGATGGTAATGTTTGAGATCTATGACTTAAATTCAAAATTGTTAAAATAAGCTCCAGTGAGCCATTAAGCCGTTAGTTTGAAGTAGGAAAATTAATTGCATAATGTGTGGCAACTGTAGTCAAATTCAATATGAACGATTGATTTGATTGAAGCTATAAAACTGGTTAATTCGACTTGAAGTCACAATAATTCACCAAAATTATTCAAGCAAAGAATAGAATTACAGAGATAGTCAGATCCACACAATAAAGTTGCAAAACAGGTAAGTTTTCTGCGATTCAGTAATTCAGACTCCTAGTAAGATTTACAGTTCAAAAGACTTTTAGAATTATTTTTTCAAAATCCTGATTTCATCTTAGCAAAAGGCCTTACGTTTAAAATGGCCCCTAGAATTGAGATTTCTTGAGAATTTGATTATCAGAAGAGAAATTTCAAGGAGGATCTACTACAGTAGTTGAATGGATCCACGGGCAATGCTACCCAAATCAAGAGAATAGTTCCATCACATCTCCGTTTCAGAATGGGAGAAGGCTTGTATGATTTGGATAGATGGGAAAAAGATGTTAAAACTAGTTTTAATGGTCTTACCCTATTTAGAACTACATATAGTCAAACAAATTCCCCCACCCCATATTGTAACATACGGGACTTGGATGTATGAAATTTGATACCTCCTAGAGTGTTTATGGATACAGATTTGTTCACTCTGATTGCAAACACTTATGATAAGGTATCTAGGGTTGTTAGGGATACAAAGGGAAATGTGTTGTTGACTATTTCAGCTGATGAAATAAGAAAAATCTTCAAATTGAATGATACCTCAATGTAAATGGATGATATAGACTTTGAATACTTCAAGGAAGTATACCAGACTCAGAGAGAGTATTACAAAAATGAGGCTTTGAGAGGATACTTTAATAAGATATGGGACCTGATTGTAGTAGGGCCCAACACACCAGAGCCATTCAAGTTGGATTACTTCAATGGTAAGGCCAGGAAAATGTATAGTTCCCTATGCCAAGTTCTAGGAGAAGATGAAGAAGTAAAAATGCCTATCCACCTAATGCTCATGGTAGTTCAGATTCTACATCCCCATTTATCAGTGGTCTTTGATTATGCTTCTTATATTTCCCAATAAATTCATGAAGGTTTGTTAGGAATCTAGGATAGCAGCATACGTAAACCAATGGGATCGTATTCCCTCATGATGCACATGTTCTTGTCAAATAATGTTGATTTCTTTGAGGAAGAGATGGAATTGACTAAGTCCAAAGGTATTGAGGACCTGCCTGTTCAGATGTGGAGTGCTGATCTATCATGGGATAGAAAAGAAGCCAGCTATGTTTACTTTGATAGGGTTTTTGCCACTAGGATTAGGTCATTATTGTGTAACCAAAATGCCAGGATCCACACTGACATAATGAAGCTTTTGAGACCTATGGAGCTTGCCCCAGAATTGAAGATTGCCCATAATTAGGGAGATTTAATTTTATACCATGTTTCTATAGTAATAAGAGTTTATGGATTCAGGGGAACCCCTAATGTGCTACCCTACAGAGTCCCTCTAAAGATTGGGATAGCAGAAATTATAAGGAAATTGGGTGGACTGCATGAGGAAGCCCTAGCAGGCAAAATGAAGGGAAGCATTTTCCCTACCCTCACCAGAGCCCATCATTTCATCATAACAAAGAATGGGTGGACACAATTTGATAAGTATTTTGAACCTTATCACTTAGAAACATCTATATGCAAGTATGCTAATAATGAAGATTTTATAATGGGTATGTTCAGAAAAAGAACTAAGTGCTTGACATTGGAGCATCAGTTTAACTACCTAGAGGATATCATCAAAAATATTTTTGACCTAGGTGACCAGGAGATTAGGAAGGAGAAGTGGCTAGTGTACAAGAAATCTTTGGACATTATGCATAATTTTGACAAATCCTATGATCCTTTGAAGGAGTTTTTCCCTTAGGCCAAGAAAATTGAGTCTTTTATGACTCTATTTGAGGAAATCATGCAAACCCTAAAGGAGAAGAAACAGAGGTTAATGGAAGCTGAGACAAAAAAGGCTCATGCTATTTTGAGTAAACTTCAGCAAGGAAGAGTAGTCCCACGAGGGGATTATGTAGTATAAAAGAGGAGGGATTACACTACTATCATGCCCAAAGTTGATAAACCTTCTTAGCATAAAGGAAAGAGGACAGAAAGTGCTATGGATCAAGAAGGTCCCTCTCCCAAGAGACAAAAGATGGAAGTAAAAGAGAAAGAGAGTGAGTTTTAATCTCCTTCTCAATCCCCTATGCATTATGATGACCAAGCCATTGCTCAATAATTGGTTCAGTTGAGGAACACTGGTGAAGTTTTTGTTACTACCCAAGAGCTGCAAGAACGGATGCCAGAGACACCTAGGCATACAACTGCTAACCTCATGGTCACAGAATTCATAGGTAAAGAGCTAGACCCTGTGACCAAGCAAGCCAGTCATGAATTCTTGTCAGATGACAACTTTATCAAGACTAGGGCATTCATTCAGTTTTTGTGGAGAATTCACATAAATGAATTCAATAATAAATGTCAAAAGCTACAAGAAGCTTAGCCTCATTATACTAAAGATGATGTAGAAATGGAGGTTAAGCAGGAGCTAGTCTCTAGATTTGATAAGTTCACCCCTAAAGAGGGTAGAGAATTAGTCAAGAAATAGGGAGGCCTCATCCTACCTCAGTGGGACTTAGCTGATGCAGTAGTTTTTGATGCTGTCAAAAAATAGACAAAACCACTTAGCACTGTTGAGACATCAATTGGTGCCCAGTTTAGTGAAGACCATGCAGCCTTGGCAATCTGGTCATTGAAGAAGAAAGACAAAAGAAGAATGAAAGAAGATGATAAGATTGAGGATGCAGGAAGCCTCATTTTCAAGAGAGTTGCTGACACCTTAGGTACATAGGCAGAAAACCTAGCCCTTCAAACAGCTAATTTGAGCATGACAGTGGTTGAGAAAGAAAAAGAGGCTTATGATAGCCTAAATAAGAAATATGAATTTGTACTGAAGGCCTATAATGATGAAAGGGTTAAGTCCCTACAAAAGGATAACATGATAGCCATTTTGGAAGGGAAGCATACAATTTAGTTAATGCCCCAAATGATGATTACTCAGGGACCTAACCAACCTTCCTCATCTAGTTCATTTGTGACTTAGCCCCCATCCCCTGCACCTTTAAGTCCTACTACCCAAGAGGCAATTGATTCTAAGAGAGCAGAACTAGAAGCTAAAAAGAACAGGTTGATTAGTGAAAGATCAAGGTTGAAGAAAGAAGGCAAGAGGGATCTTGAAGAATCCCCTATGTATAAAGAAGCTGAGGAATTGGTAAAACAAAGGCATTTTGACAAGATATTTTCCAACCTTTAGAGATGTGCTAGTGAGGTTAACCTTGATAATCTTTATTTATTGGGAAAGAAAATTGCTAGCATCATAAGTAATCATGATGAGGGTAAGGAACAATGGGATTTGATAATTGATAATTGGAAGGGGAAGATAGCCCATGTAAAATATTTTTACTCCCTCTCAAAGGAAAAAAACAATATTGACATCATTTTGACAAGAACCCACAAATGTCTTAAATTGATGATTAACTTGGACACCAAAAAGAACATGGTCATCAGAAGGATAGAAACTTTGAGAGGAGAATTATCTAGGGATAGATGTGGCATGTTTCCCAATATGTTCAAAAAGGATGGGAACATAAAGAATAAATCCTTATGGCTAAGGAAACTGAATGAAGCACTAACCAGCAGGACTAAAAGTATTATTACATTGGAAAATACAGGTTGGTTTATGTTAACCATTGATATTCTCAACAAAGCCAGGGTAATTTTTGAATCATGGGAATCAGAGATTGAGAAGGCCAATGTTGATTGGGAGTAGTTCAATAGCCCGAAAGATAAGGTTCTCAACTTTAATTGGCCAAATGATGAGGTGTTTACCACTTGGATAAGCAAGTATGGTATAGTCACTCCAGTAGCATGAAGCAGTAATATAAGAGTGACAGAAAGCACTAGTGAAGCCGAGCAGTTTCAGTAAAGACAAGATTAAGGATTCTACATCAATAAGGAGGACAAATTACAGATGATAAGGACCCAGCAACCTCAGAGAAGCTCCAAGCATTTAGGCGGTCATAGGACAAAGGATTACATAACTTGTAACAAAGAATTGTTATTCCCTCCGCCTAATTTTTGTCTCATCTCTAAAATGCACTTTTGTCCTATAGCCTAGTCATCTGAAGCTTGTTGCATCCTTATTTTCCAAAAGGATTCCAAGATGACTAGGGCTATCTATAAATAGCAAGTTTTAATATTTTAAGGAGGATGATAAAAAATAAGACTGCAAGGCAGACTTTTGAATTGTGTCTGAGCTTTGGTTTTGAGTCTTTTTGAATGTACTGATATCAAGCTTATATTAATAAAATACAATGGAATCTCCATTTTGACACCAATGATGTCTTTTTGAATTTTCTTTTAGATCTTGTATGTTCAATTTGTAAGGCATTTTGAATATACTGGTTATAAGGTAGCCATGTCATTGTTTATGAGTTACTTTCAAGGAGAGTTTAAATCTTGCAGATAATTGCAGAGGGTTAGGGTTTATGCAAGAATTTGATACAGGGGTGTGAGGAGGAGAGGATAGTTTGTAAGGCATTCCATTTGAGGTTTATTTGTATTTCAATTAATTATCCCTGATGTATGTATGTTTTATTCTGAATCTATGACCCATGATTAGGCACTGGCCAAAATGCTGACAAGTGGTTGTTATCATCAATCCAATATTAATCAATCTTTATATTTTTGTTATCTCAAATACATGTCTAACTAATTGTATTGAGTACAATTAACTTTGGTGATTCCTTGAAGAGAGAATCAATAGGTTAGCCTTCCTAATTCTGGTGGCTTAAAAAGAAGAAGAATCATGAATCCTTAATCCACTGTTAAAATTACTGAAAGAGAATACTCTGTTGAAGGTGCACCCACATGGGTTTGTGGAGCTCAAAGTGAAGAAGGATGTACATCCTTGTTAATTAGCCTTTTCCCTATGAGAATCCAAATTGGGAATTAAAGAGTCAAGCATTCATTGCTATATACTGATTCTATAAAAAAAGAGCTAACATACGCTACATAATGTACCCAAGGATATGAATTTTCAAAGTCATTACAGGTCACATATCTTACATTACATTGACCAGAAACTGATTGTAAACATTAAAATGATATAACTAACTCATTGTCCTAGCTTCTATGCCTTGATGCCTAGGTTTATTTCCGACATTGCATCCAATACACATAGTATTCATACTTTCATAATACTAGTGGGTATTTGTGATAGTTGTACTATCAGGTGATGTCCATTACAACAAATGCCCAATGATGATAAAATACTACAATGTATACAAAAATAGTGACAGACCTAGGACTCTACATGTAGATGCATTTAGAGATTGCATGATTCATTTTAAAAAGAACAACATAAAAAGAAATTGAGATTAAAATAAATTCTTGATTCATTTGAAATCCAAGTTAATTACATACATCAATATTACTAATATTAATGTCATTGCATATCCATGACGTACATTCTACATTCATAAATTAGAAAGAGGAAAAGACAAAAAAAAAGCATTCAAGCATTGCATTTCATTTTACATCCTAAGTGCATTCATACATTTATTTTCATAAATAAAAAATCCAAAACATTCATTTGCATATTCACTTAGTATCATTTGAAACACATTCATATCAGTAATAAATCAAAAGAGCATAAATGATGTCATCATATATCTAATCTAACTCATCAAGAGACCAAGATAAACATAATCACATATGCATAAAAAATCTAAACATCTATTAAAGCATGAGAAACCATGAACATATCAAGGTTAGGAACAACTATCTCAGATATATCATATATGGAAAAGATCAAAAATGTGGAACTATCTACAAAAAGAGTATCAGTATGGATCAGATATACATGTATCAATGTCATCGTACAAAAGAATGATCTCAGAAGGATCCAGATATACAATATGATCTCAAAATATATGAAAAAATATAGGACTAACTCCCACCCTCTCCCTAATCTAGAGGAGGAGGAGGAGGTGGAACAAATAGAGCTGGTGGTGGCATGACCCCCTCAGACTACTGAGCCAAGCATGAAAAGGATAGTGCTCTCTGACCCTCTGGAACTACAGCATGATATAAAGAAAAATAGTAAGCTTCCCTCTCTCCCTGGTGGGTATCTATCCAAACCTACGTGTCTCTCTCTGCCCTGAGGATGTCACCCTACCTATCTCTCTCTACCTTGAGCTGCTCAAGTTGTGTATCTCTATCTACAAGCAAGGCCTCGAAAGTCATGATCTTCACTCTAAGCTACTCACTCTCAAGCTCACACTGTGACAATGCATCTCCATCTCTACCTAAATAACCTCTGCTTGTATCTCATCCTGATGACCTATCCTAGGTCCTATCTAGCTGAGTGTCTTGCTAACACTGTCGCTGCCTCTGCTGATCTATACTCAAAAGTAGACCTGGATCCCTTTGAGGAGTAACAAATCTAAAGCAAGTGTGCCTCCCACTACTGTTGGCGCCGTCTCCACCACCCACCCCACCTCCACCCCTATCATCCACATCATCCTAATCATCTGGACCCTATCCCCTATCAAGAGGAGGGCACCTATCATCGCTCCCATGTCTACCACCATCCCATCCTCCATCTCTCCCCATAGCTCCTCTATCTCTCTGAGCTCCTCCCTGACCTCTGACAGGACGGTCATCAGTAGGATCATAATCCAAAGGATCCTCAATCCATGGAATGGCCTCATCTGATGCTATGAATTGTGGAAATAGATACTGAAGCATCTATGCATGTAAACCATCAGAACATCCAACATTGGCTACATCATGCTGCAGATCCCAAGGTACTGCTACCATCTCTCGAATAGCTCTTTGCGCAGTCTCATAACCCAACTGTGGTCCCCATAGTGGTGTCTCATCATGGAGTTGTGCATATATAGATGTATCCTAGCACCTTCCCTACACCCAATCATAATGCCTCAAAACATGTCACTAAGAATCTATCAATGATATATCTGGTATGTCCAATCATGTACCTACTCTAAAAACAATAAGGCAT
>MU225528.1:2966988-2984901 GCA_018584345.1 Thuja plicata
TATACATGTGTGCAAGGATGAAACTACCCCATTGAAATCTGCGTCTCGACACAATCATCTTCTCAAGCATGTTGACCCGACCGACCATGAATCCGTGTTGTCCTCAGTCAGGCATAAGGATGCCTCTAATCAATCTAACCAATTATACAGGAAGGTGCTCACAGTGATCACACATGTAGTCCCATGTAACATACTGGCGAGTGATAGTATCATCTTCAAAGAATCATTGTGTTGTCGCAATCGATGAAGCAGAGGCTGAATCAAACTGCACCTCTCGTCCCATAATAGGAACTCTCAAAATATACCACACATCCTCTGGTGTGAAGACCATCTCACCAGTAGGTAGATGAAAGGTGTTGTGCTCTGAATTCCACCTCTCGGCCAGATCAGTACACAACCTTGATTTACCCTGATATCGGGTAAATACCTCAGCGATAATAAACCAAAATAGGCAACTAACTCTACCTTGTCATTAGTCAAATCCCTCGACTAAGCAAGGACACTACCAGGATATGGTCCTCAAAATGAAACTACCTCATAAGGAACTTGTTCCCCTGATAGTAATTATAGAAAAGTTCAAAATCAGTGTTCTATCTAAGCAAAGCTAAGAAGAAAACCTATCAGCTAAGTGTTTTAATGCTCAGTAGAAGAAAAATAGTCAAACTAGGCAGTTAACTAAGTTAAAAACTAGAAGCAACCCTATTTTTAAGGGGTGTGATCCCTTTCATAGGATTTGATCCCTGATTTCCAAGATGTGATGGTGCATCCAGGATGCGACCCTGTTTTCACAGGAAGTGACACAGGATGCCGCGTGGGACCCTGTTTTAACAGGGTGCGAAATCTTAAAAAATACCTAAAATCCTACAGCATATGACACCAAATTGAAAACAGGGTGTGATCCTGAATTTACAGGATGCAACACGGGATTTACAGGATGTGACGCCAAATGCTGGAAATGACGCAGCATTCAAATGGCTATAACTTGAGCACAAATGCATAAAATGAAAACTGAAAATTTCACAAGCTAGGTTTTCAAGTACTTATCACAGGTGGGTGGTCAGCTGGATGCTGATGTCGATGACCGAGCTCGAAATAATGCTTCTCCATGGGGACCACCATCTTCTCTATAGAGCTCTCTGAATTACTAAGGTGAAAACTGAAAATGAGTGAGTAAAAAGGGAATTTGGGCCTATATATTTGACTTTTTGAGCTATTTAGGAGCTCCCAAACTCCTCCCAGATAACTAAAACTCCTTTTTGTTCTCTTTCTGATCAATCAAGAATGAAATTGAATGTGCCAACATTATTCTACATAGTGCAGTAAAATTTTTATGACAGTTCCTGAATATGTAGAATTGCTCCATATGTTCCACAAATGATTTTCTAGCTTTAGGCAATCAATTTTCTGGGTTCTCTATCCTCAAATTACACATTATTCATCCAAAATCTTGGTCAGACATCATTTTATCAGACTCAAAACTCACATTTTAACGTTATTAACTTGGTACAAGTGTGTTTTCTCTTAACACACCTCTGTTTCTTCACTTATTCTAATTGATTCTTCCTTGATCTAACCAATCTATGCAAGTGATACATCATTTCAACAAAGGGATTTTATTATTTTCCCTTCGATTTCGTTCCCAAGGGGGCATGATCACACTTAAATTAATCAAACTCTTGCTTGAAACAACATTAAAATGACTTCACTATAAAAAAAATAAAGGCATGACAATTCCTTGACTAATTCAGGACTATTCGATGGAGGGATTCGATTATCACAAGCTGGATATCTTATGTCTACTTTTTCTTAGATTCTTATTAAATCTCCTGGCAGCTTTGTACTGACCTTTGTTCGATCAAGTTCAAAGTCGGTATTATCAATTTTGGATGATAACCAAGTTCAAAATTGGTATTTTTAAGATCTTTGTTTATTGACCTTTGTTCGATCAATTTCAAAGTCAATTCTATTAGTTTAGTTCAGTAAAGTATGAGACTGATCTCATCAGGCATTTTGTTTGATCAAGGGCGGAATTCTCAAACTTTTTGAAGTCAAATTCAAATCTTTGTTTGAATCAATGCGATGTTCACACATCTATTCAAAGAGTGGAAAATGTAACCACCCTAATTTGGTCTACACTGAGCATAGAACCTATTTTCCCTAATTGTGGTCATACCCCCAATTATGTCAAGTCAATTCTTCAATTTACTGGCATAATTTATTTAAATCAAATTTAATCTCCTAAGTGATTTAATAACTAAATTACAAAAATTGCCTTAGCAAATCAAATCAAATCAATTCAATTCTATCAAAACAAATAAAAAAAATGGCTAAGGTAATTAATTAAAAGGAATTAAATAAAATCCTAATTACACCTCATCACTTGCAAAAGGAAATTCAATCCCCTAACCTAATTAGTTTAATTAATTGGCTATAGGATTGATTAATTATAAAAAGAAACCAAAAGCTTAAATAATTAATTTCCTCTATTATTGAATGAATATATTATTTATATAATTCAATTCATTAATATTCCCTTTTACCCCTAACCAAAACAATCTCAACCACCTTAACCCTGGGTTCAAACTAATCCCAACCCCTTAACCCATGCTAAGTCTAATTCTAATCTTAATCCCATCTTAACCCTCTTCCTAATGATGTCACATTCCTAATATTTGGATTAGGAATTCAACTCATTCCCCAAAGTCAACATTCTCAAGCTCCCCTTCCCGAAAGTCCACTTTCTCAAGCTTGGACTTATGCCCTCACCATGACTCATTAATACTCTCATAAATGCATCATTAATACTTATACCCTCACTACGCCTCATTAATGCTATCCCTCATTAAGGCTCTTACACATTTATTAATGGCCTTATCTCTCCTCTCACTCCTAATTTCTTCTATAAATAGAATGTGTTTTAAGCTCAATGGGCCCCTTATTTTGGATTTTTGAAAGCATTGTTATGCTATTCATATTATTGGAGATCTATATTGTATTTTGGCTTTATTATTTTGCATTGTTATGATCTTCAATTTTAGAGCTTAGAATGTATATTTCTTGAGCATGTAAATTAGTTTCATTTAAATATTTCACTCTAAGTTGTATATGTCACTGATAAATGCATAATATGAGGGCAATTATAGCATTTTTCACACTCCTCCTAAATAGGAATCAACAGGTTGATTTTAGAGATTGATATGCTTTCTAACTCTCATTTTTCACTAATACAATGACTTATTGAAGTGTTGTGTTGCAGCTAACAGGTACACAAAATAACACACATTTATGACACCCACCGTGGGGCCGGATCTCAGATTTTACCTCACTTTGAATTCATTTTCTACTAATTTGTCTTCCAAGGTTTCAGGAACAGAGTCATTTTTGGTTGCCAAGGCTCGCACTCAGATATTGGATCGCATCACAAAATTTTGGATCACACCTCGGATATCAGATTTTGCATCTTGGAAATCCTGCATCATTTTTGGTAAAGACTCGCATCTGGTATACATTGTATCATTTTTGGTGTATTTGATCGCATCTGGTTAATTCTGGATCATTTTTGGGAAATACAGTCACAATTAGGAGGATAGGATTACATCTAGTTTTTGAGGTTGAAATATGAAAAATCTAACCATTAACCTTTGCATGTTTTTTGTCTGTTGTTAAAATAGCCCAATAATTGTTTGCAGATTGATGTTTATACCTTTTTTTCTAAAAAAGGCTGGAAAAGGGATTGTTACTTTGAGATTTGCAATTTTCATAGACTAACTTGTTCTTAAATTCTTCAAAGTTCTAAATTAAAACACACTTTCCAATCACTTGTTAAAACAATCATATTAGTATGCTCTTTTCCTTCAAGGAAAATTAGCAAATCAAAAGTTGGTTTAAAATTTGAGAGGAATTTGGAGTAATTGAACAAGGAAAACAAACTCATTGTTTAAATAATTTTTGGCAAAGTAATTGAATAACCAAATCATTAAACTTTGTGGGATTAATTGAACAAGATTCACTGTTTAAATTTTACTTTGGAGAAGTAATTGAACAACACAAGTCACCTAAATTTTATGGGAAAAGGAACTACATTGTCTAAATTTGGGATTTGTAATTGAACAAGTAAATTATTAAATATTGTGGTCAAAGAACAAACAAACTTTTCTTTCAAGTACTTGTGTTTTAATTTAACTTAGGAATATTAAATCAAGCTTAAAATTACTTTCCAGTCTCACTAGAGGATTTTCTCTTCCTTCCAAGTGGGGGAATAAAAAACTTGACATGGGGGATTGAGTTGTGATTGAAAGTCGTTTGAGGAAATGAAAAAGCGATTGAAGTATTTTGGGAGAAAATGGCATAGACTAGGATAGTATACTCTTCTTCTTTTAAAGAATTAGAAATCTCAAAATCCTAAGCTCGCCAATCCTTTGTATGCTTATTAAACTTTAGAGGGCTTGCCAGTTGAGGAAACAATCTCCCAGGAATGACACAAGTGAGGACAGGTTTTACGCCAACCCTTCCAACTCACTATAAATAATTTCTTCCTTGTAGGCCAAAGCCTCGGAAGACTAAGTCAGTTTTGTTCTTGGAATTTTGACATCATTCCTTGAACATGATTGGGTATGTGTGGAGCAGAGCTGCTTGAATCTTTCTCACGAGACTACACATATTTGAGTACTCATAGGGCTATACACCTCAATTTTGCCTTGTACAATTCTATGGGAGAAAGTTTTGAATGGATTTCCCCATCATAAACAACAATTTGTAGTCAAACTACCCGATTCATCCCCAAAAGGGTGATAATCTTTGTGCAAGGCAAAAAGTAATTGCCCCAAGATACTTGTCATTTCGTGCCCTCACTTGCGTTTGAAGTCAGATAATATGGCATCATGACTGGAGCCATTGTGTGCTTGGTGGTCGCCATATTCTGATTAGCATTTGATTGTGTACCTGAGTCTACAAGAAAATATTTTCATCATATGCTTAGACTCTAGGGATTAAGGATGTGTTTGTTCACCCTTAACAATGCAAAAATGCTTGATGTGTTTGAAAGCTCATTAACAAGATAAATAATTCAAACAAGAAAAAAAATTCAATCCTCTGGATGCATATTGTATTTTTTACTCACTGGAATGTTCCAAAAACAACCTACTGTCAGACAAATTTCCACAAACTTCAAGAAAGATCAAACAAAAACTTGACAGAACATTAGAGAGTCATCTTTTGTCTGTCCTGACTTGCATATAGTCATGTAAATTCGTATGCAGTGTACAAGCTCGCATCTGGTCATTCTTGTATCACTTCTAGGGAGAAATGTCACATCCAAGATACTTAGGCTCGCATCTAGTTTTACAAAAGATCACATTCAGAGTGTCGCATCTGGGATAGTGGGCACTTGCATAGTCATCTCTCAGAGAAATTCAGTATTTTTGGGTACCCTTTCTTCTCCTTAGTATGGTTTTGTTGCTTTTTTTGGTCTCTATGTTGCTATTTCAAAAAAAAATTCAAGTCTACCTTGCATGTCATTTTGGAATCTCACAATCTTTCTCAAAATGTGTGGTCTATTCACTCTCATAAACAACTTGATTCCTAGCTCATTATCAGGGCATTCCAACCCTTTGATGCTAGATTCATTTACTTCCATCAAACAACAAACAATACTTACAACTTGGACACACTTACTTGGACAATTTGAGACCTCACTTGACACTATTGGGAAACTTTGGACATAGTTGAGATACAACTTCATGGTTAACACAAGACGTAAGAAGTAGCTTGCTGACGAATCAAAAGTACCTCCTTAATTGCTACATTTTCAAAAAGGAGAGACATCTCGCAATCCTCTATTTGACACAGATTCACCCGCACCAGCAATGGATGTTGCTAGGAGTGAATGGGCTAATGCCTTCAAAGAATACAACAATGAACAAAACTAGTGAGATCAAGACAATGCTAGTAATGATGAAGAAGTCAACATCACACACCCTTTGTTTGATTCCAAAAGTGATGAAGATATTCCTGAAGAAGAGTACAATAGACTCAAACAAATTATGAAATTCCAAAGAACATTGGAAAAGATAATTGGTGAAGATAAAGAGAAATAATTTCTCCATCTAGCATCCATTGGAGTAAAATTACCTAAAGATTATGATATTGAAAAACTAAAGGAAAAAGAGATATCAACCCCTATCTCTATTCTCACCAAACAAATGACCTTGATAATGAGATCAAAGATGAATCAAATGATCTTACTAAAACTCATTTGTCTCTAAGGTATGTTAAGAAGAACCATATTGAACATTAAATCACTGGTGATTCAAATAGAGGAATGATGATAAGATTAAAAGTAAGAGATGAAATTTGTTTGATTTCTCAAGTTGAGCTGAAAACTACTCATGAAGCATGTAGAGATGAATCTTGGACTAAAGCTATGCAGGAAGAATTAGAATAGATAAAGAAAAAAACACTTGGTAATTGGTTCCAAGGCCTAAAAGAAGAATGTGATAGGAACTAAATGAGTTTTCAGAAACAAAATGGCTGAGAAAGGAACAATGGTAAGAAATAAGGCTAGACTAGTTTGTAAAGGCTACTTACAACAAGAAGGCATAGACTTTGAAGAGAAATTTTCTCATGTTGCTAGGTTGGAAGCAGTGAGATTATTTCTTTCTTATGCTGCACATAAATACTTTAATTTATATCAGATGGATGTGAAATCTGCATTTTTGAATGAATATTTGGAGGAAGATGTTGAAGTATAACTCAACATGTATGATGGAGGTCGATGTAATAATGGCTTGCACTATTTTATTTCTGTACTTTCCTTCAATCAATCTATTTTGGATTATATGTATATGAGTGAGAAGACATATCGATGGATAGACATGTCTCCACGTATGTGAAGACATGTCTCTCCACCAATACACCTCTTCATTAAACATTGCAAACATTACACATAATCAGTAGTTTGATAAACATAAAGATGACTATTTCTTCCACTTAGAATAAATTAATATAATGATTTATGATTTAATATCCAAATATAATTATGTATGTAGGTATGATAAAATATGTAATAATAATAATAAACTCAATTATTATTATTACTATGTATATTTGTATATAGATACATATAACCCATAAATCATTATCATCCATGATTATGTTTATCTGACTGAAGCTACCATCTAATTATTGTGAAATATATCAAATGTAATTATATAATAATAATAATAATATATGTATATGTATAGATATATATAATAATAAACTTTATTATTATATATATGTTGATATATATATGTGTACGTATAGTTTGATCTTTTGCCTTAATATTATTATGTACATTTTATCTTATCAAAGCTATAAACATCAACACTCCCTCTTAGCTAGGGAGGATAAATATATTACCTCAATGTAATATGTGAGCATAGATAATCATTTAAAATTTATATCATTTTACTGATATCATGATCAATGGTCCTCAAGTATCAAGTCCATGATACTCACCAAGTACTCAGAGAAATGGTCTCCAAATATCAACTCACAAGATATTCACCTAGTGCACAAAAATGATTAGGATGAGTAATGGTCTCCAGTATCAAATCCATGATACTCACCAAGTACTCAGAGTAATGGTCTCCAAATATCAATTCCATGATATTCACCAAGTACTCAAGATGTCTTGTATGATATGTGCACTAGTATCACATATGTGATACTTATCATATAGACACGATATATCCATATAATAGGATTTGTAAGTAATTTAAACTATACATATCCATCATGATGGAGATGTTGCAAATTCGTCATCTCACAACATCAATCAAATACAAGTGTTCATTTTCAAAAAGTCATCACCTTTCTTCAATGTTCATAGGAGGGACCATAATTCATGGAGTCACACACATGATATTCACCTTGACTCATATTAGAGGGTGGATCCACCATGGATCATCCCAGAGGGTGGAAACAAAGGCTTTCACTTTAGACTTCTCTCTAAAAGAGAAGAATGCAATAACATGCAAAATAATAGATCATAGATATTGAAACTCTTTTTCATCTAAGGATTAATTCTCCAACATATCGAGCTTGTCTCAAAAGTACACAACCTTCTCTCTATCAAGAGACTTGGTGAGAATATCAGCCATTTGTTTTGTAGTGATAATGTACCTTGAGTGAATAGCATTCTTATGTACTATATCTCTAATATAGTTTTCATCATTCTTGGTGAACCCCAAGTTATCTAGGAATATCATGACATAGGAGTTAGCATAAAGGCATTTTAGCAAACACACATGAGACTCAATCTCACAATCATAGTGCTCTGACTGCAAACCATATCCACTGTTGACTCCCTCTGAACCAATATGACCAAATTCCTCTAGCTACTCCCTTTAAATTTTAAGGTCTTGCAACAACCCCCTGACCTTCCAAGGTTTCTTTATATGAACTATCAAACTCCCTGTGAATCTAATATCAATTTTTTGACTTCAGTCTAGTAGGTCATGCCTTTGTTCTTTAGTTTTCTTTAAGATCTTTTCTTGAATTCCCTTTGATCCAACAACTTATCCATCTATAAAGGAATATCATGACCTAGATGTCTGCATAAAGTCATTTTTGTCTACAAGACTCCATCCCATGAATCATAGTCCTCTAACTACTCCATTTTCTTAATCACCAAAGAAACCATATCAACATGGTCTACTCCCTCTAAACCAAGATCCTTGGATGTCTACTGAAGCTTCTCCCTCTGACACAGAAGCATATCTTGCTCCAAGAATGCAATCACTGCTTCTTTTACTGCCATGGGTTCAATCACTGCTCCTTTTACACTAGTAGTGATTGCATCATAAAACTTATGTTTCTGACCCATAAGATCCTCTTCAGTCTAGCGTTTCATCTACATATCTTGATTAAATGATGGTGCTAGTTACCATACCAAATGTGTATGTGTTCAATGGAGTCCTTTTCCAAACTTGCATTCATGCTTAGCCTATCAACATGCAGCTTCAACTTTCCTTCCCTGATACAATCTACTTATTTCTTCCTTCTGAGTATCTATTATCAAATAATCAATTGTATTGAAGGCCCTCTTCATGTCTATATGGGAACTTATTTATGCTTACCACCTATTTTTGTGAGACAAATATACCAACCATTCATGGTACATACGCTAGGAATCATAGTCATGATAGAATTTCATCCATTGATTCTCCTCCAGAAAATGACCAAGATAAACTATTAAAGTAATCGCAACCACTGAGGTTTGATCTGGAGTACTACACAACCCCTACAATACCAAAAATATTTCTATGAATACCCAAATCCATGGTTTTAAGATCACAAATTGATATTCTAATTTTTCCTGTTTACACTTGCGCTTCCTTCCATTTTGGGGTACCACTATAATATCTCTCCACAACATCTTGAAGCACACCCCCTTGTCTTCTTCATTTAGACACAATATCTATATATGCATCATGGGGTATCGGTAGATGTAATGATAGAAAGGAAAAAATTGATCACCTTGTTCATTGTTAATGATGTCACATATAGCAGGCATAAAGATTCTTATATATTTTATTTATAGCCTAATTTGTATCGGTCACATCTTGTACAAAGACTCAATAATCGTGGCACTTGCGTTGAACTTCATTGATACCTAGAATATATTTCTATTGACATCTCTAATTTAGTTCCTCTACATCAAGATACTATGTAGAATAGTCTATATGAACTATATATGGCTCCACATTATGAAACAGAGGTCGTGGAGTTCAACTTCACAAATGTTGATTTCAATCACTTGAAGTCCTTGAATATCACTGTGAACATATTTATTTTCTTAAAAATTCTATTTCATTGATGCTCTCTACAATATATCATAGTCACTCTTGAATTTATCAGCTTAAACATTTGGTCTGCAACCCTAATTAAGCATTAATAGTGAAATAATTATGCATTTCTAATATAACCAAATACACAATCTTTCCATGATTTCACACCTTTTATTCGAGCGAGTTAGAGAAAACCAAAAGGTTGGGTTCTTGTTTAATTTATATCAAAGGATCCTGCTGCTATAAATTACATTCATGTAGCCCTTGACTATTTTAAGGGATCCGGCCCTTCGACACAAATTCATGCCTCTTATGATAACTTGAGCAACGATAGTCATCGATCAAACATAATTCTATACCATCCCCTCTGCTCAAGATTGACTACTACCAAGAATATCTACTGGCTTAAGTGACTGTCATCCTCCCCTAACCCACTAAGCTGGGGATGGTGCTGCAAGCCAAATAGTGATGTAGTTCCCATTAAACTTTTGTCACGATATACAATTGTCAACTTGGTTGAGTATGATAATGACGGATCATGAATACGTAGGGAGTCTTCAAGATATAGAAAAATAGAGATCTTATTCAAACTATGTAGCCCCAATAGTCCTCCAAAACTGCCAACTTGAGATGATGTCTCAGGAATATAAAATTTTCAAAATACTTCATTTTAGAATATATGTGCCATAACAATATACAATATTTTTTCGTCTTCTCTAATCAGAAATCACTTGTCCGAAAATACCAAAATATAGTTTCTAAAATAGCAACTGATCACAGCTTGATAAATAAAACAAAGACTACTTATGTTGGATGAACAAATTTATTTTATGCCAATATAATTTCCCAGAGTCTTGTTGACTTCTGATGTTAACAAAGAAATGTCAATAGCATTTTCCAATCAACCATACATGTACTCATCAAAGTATGTGACTCCTTCAAAATATGAAATGTCATTCCTTAAAACGTGATTTTATATGTAAATTATACTATGCATCTATTGGCTATCCGATGACACTATAATCACTTATACTTTTTTAGACTCGATCCACATTCCAAACATACAACTCTAAATAGAATTCAAACTTTAGAAATAATTGCTGATGTCTGAGACTCACGTCTTCTTTGCAGTCAATACTTCATATTTCTTAATGATACGTTCATATTATTTTTAATCTTTTGTCACTGAATATAAGAAACACACTGCCTTCAATATAAATAATTTCATATACATACAGATGAAGTCGCAACCTTCCACCATACATGATGAATTAATCAATTTTTTGGGTTAAGAATAGTCGCTTCAATTTAGTGTTTCCAATTAATGATATCATCCCCTCATACAAAAATATAAAATTCACCACAAAATAATATTCACGCCTTATGCTCATAGACCGGATATCAAGAATTGCATAGAGTGTGAAAGATCTCGCATGAAAAAATTGTTGAACATAGTCAGTGTAGACATGATACAGTCAAATATCATACTCTTCTATTAATACAATTTCCCAGGAATGTCCCATTTCCCTTCATGGCAACCAGAACAAAACACGACAATATCCATCGGGCATCTCTGCAGCCCACCAGATTGTTTCTACCAGCTTGGTTATCTTTGTGGTCCACCAACAACACCCAAGCTCGTTCTCGCTCTGATACCATGTTGAAGTAACACTCAACATCTATGATGAAGATCGATGTAATATTGTCTTGCACTATTTTATTTCTGTACTTGCCTTCAATCAATCTATTGGATTATATGTATATGAGTGAGAAGACATATCGATGGATAGACATGTCTCCACATATGTGGAGACATGTCTCTCCACCTATACACCTCTTCATTAAACATTGCAAACATTACACATAATCGATAGTTTGTTAAACATAAAGATGACTATTTATTCCACATAGAATAAATTAATATAATGATTTATGATTTAATATCCAAATATAATTATGTATGTATGATAAAATATGTAATAAAAATAAACTCAATTATTATTATGTATATTTGTATATATATACATATAACCCATAAATCATTATCATCCATGACTATGTTTATCTGACTGAAGCTACCATCCGATTATTATGAAAGATATCAAACATAATTATATAATAATAATAATACTAATAATATATGTATATGTATCAATATATATAATAATAAACTTTATTATTATATATATGTTGATATATATATGTGTACGTATAGTTTGGTCTTTTCCCATAATATTATTATGTACATTTTATATGATGGAAGCTATAAACATCAAAAGAAGAGATATACATAGAGAAACCTGATGGAGTTCCTTTGACAGAAGATAAAGACATGGTTTGTAAATTGAAGAAAGCATTGTATGGACTGAAACAAACACCAGGAGAATGGTATGAAAGACTAGATAGGTATCTACTTCATCTTGGTTTCACAAAAGGTAATGCAGATAGTAATTTATACTTAAGAAATGGTGAAGATGGAATTCTAATAGTAGAATTTTTTGTCAAGATGATATCATTTTTGGAGGTAATGATGGAATGAGTAAAAGGTTCTCTAAAGAGATGGAAAATGAATTTGAAATGTCAATGATTGGTGAGATGAAATTTTTCCTTGGTTTGCAAATTAATCATAACAAGAATGGTATTTTTATATCTCAAACCAAGTATCTTAAGGAAATGTTGAACAAATTTAGAATGGAAGATTATAAACCTTTTGGGACACCTATGGTGACTAGTTATAAACTTACTAATAATGATGAAACTTAGAGCATTTTTCATACTAAGTACAGATCAATGATTAGAGGTATACAATTTCTAACTCACACTAGACTAGATATTTCCAATGCAGTTGGAATTGTGGAAAGATATCAAGCAGATCCTAAAGAGACATACCTTGATGTTGTGAAAGAATTTTCAGATACTTGAAAGGGACAATAGAGTATGGATTATGGTATGAAAAATCTGATGAGTTTATTTTACATGCTTATATTGATGCTGATTGGGAAAGTAGTGTGGACGATATAAATAGTACAAGTGGAGGAGTATTTTTCCTTGGAAAAAGGTTGGTTTCCTAGTTATCTAGGAAGCATGATTTTACAGCTTAGTCTACTACTGAATCTAAGTATGTTGTTGCTACTATAAATTGTACCTAATTTGTTTGGATGAAACAAATACTAAAGGACATTGGAATAATTTTTGAAGAGCCAGTGGTTATCCATTATGATAACACTAGCACAGTAAATATGTCAAAGAATATTGTAATTCATTCATAGACTAAACATATTTCTATTAAGTATCATTTCTTGAGAGACAAGGTAGCAGAGAAGGAGATCAGGTTGGAGTATGTTAGTACAAAGAAACAAATAGTAAATATATCTACAAAACCTTTGCCAAAAGATGCTTTTGAGTATCTAAGAAGAATGCTTGGGGTGAGAACCCCTCCCTATGATAATTAATTGGTGTAGGAATGCATAAGTCCAGTGGCTTTTAGAGCTATATCATTTTCTAGATTTGATGTATGGATCTACTCCTCAGGGGGAGTAATCGCAGGAACACTACAAAATATATTTGGGTGATTTTGCACCTAGTTGTTATAGACATGAATATTTTAAAAATCTACACCTTGCACAATATTTATGAAGATTTATGCAACACTTTTTCATTGTCGTTAAAGGGGGAGAGATTCTATGTGAAAATCGCTATTGTTTTAGGGAGAATTGTGTTGAGGATATTGAGAAGCTTTTATTGAGAGAGAGCACTTTTGGGTTGATGGATTTTCCCATATGTTGTCATCAATTCAAAAGGGGTAGATTGTTGGATGATGTTGGAATTGGCTACTACTAATGTTGTTGGCATTCATTTTTTCCCACTGATGTCAACATATGTTTCTATGGAGGAAGTACAAACTAGTTATGATGACTGACAAAAGTTTACGAATATTTTACGGATGAATCAAAATGAGAAAAGATGGGGATATATAGAAGGATGTATGTTGATCTTATTTCTAAGGTTTCTTGGAATAATATTGTATATTGGATGAGTTACAGATGTTTTGGTGAAGACTGGTATCTGGACAGTGACAGTGATGATTGACAGAGCGAGTCTCTATGTTTTGAGTATATCTTACAGGCGATGATGATTCAGGTTATGCGAGCTTAAGGGATGACAGAAGACATGTTCTAGATTTTTTTTATGGGTTTCAAGTTTTATGATTGTTGATTACATCATTTGTGGCATGTATTCTAAAGGAGACCTATTTGGGGTCGACTTCAGAGATGTAGAGTGTATTGTGGATTGCAAGCGTGGATTACAGATCTTAGATTATATATAATGTATTGTAGTTGATGTATACTTGTTTTAGGTACCGTGTGTATCTCAGCAAGGGGTTAAATAATTATTTGTATATTTGGAAAGCTTAATTGGCTGACCTAATCAATTATTATAATAGGGTATATATGAGAGATATTTTCTTTTAAAATATGTGTGTATGTGTGTGTATGAAGAGAAGGTGATTGATAGAAACAAAAAAAGTGTGCAAGCTGCAAGCTTGATTTCCTCTTGGATGTAGAGTAGAGGATATGTTTATTGTACTTCATTGGAACTGAACAAGCAAAGATAGTTACAATTAGATAGTTCACTAGATTGTATATTTTCTATATATACTTGTGTTTTAGACTATAAGTCCTTGAGGGTGGCATTAACCTTCTTTAGGAAGTGTGCTTGGGTAGCGAGCCCGCCATTGATCTTGACTCCTAACAGGGTCTTTCCTTTAACACGGACCGTGTACTGTAATGTTGTAATAAGCTTCTAACAGGGCTAAATATTTTAACAGGGATACTATACTCTCAGTACATTTTTTGTGGGTGTGAATTCCCATCAGGATTTTACCTTTAACAGGGTTTCCTTGACAACAAAGGATTGTATTATTGTGTTGGCATTTACTATGTTATCATTTGGATGAAATTTTTGTTTATAAAGTTAAATGTTTAATAATCTATCTCACAACTAATTCACCCCCCCCCCTCAGTTGTGTTGGTGGACTGTTATTCTTAACAATTCAATGCCTTATTCTTGTGCATATCCTTTGCATACCAATCTAGCCTTGTTTCTTGTGACTTCTCCATGCTCATTCAGCTTATTTCTAAATACCCACTTGGTTCCAATAACATTCTTGTCTTTTGGACTAGGTACTAGTGTCCAGGTTTTGTTCTTCTCTATTTTCTCAATTTCTTCATTCATGGCTTAAATCCAATCTTCATTATCCAAAGCATTTTTCACTGATTTGGGCTCAAATTTACATAATAAACATGTCTAATTTTTCAACTTTATTCTTTTCATGACTTTGGAATATTTTTATTTAATGATTTGATCTAGCTTATGATGTCTTCTCACATATTTTTCTAATGTAGGCCCTGGTCTCCTTTCTTCTTCTTGTTTTTCTTCAGATTCATCTTGCAAATTCACTTCAAGTTCATCGTGTGTCTCTGCTTCCTATTCTCATTGCTCGACAGTTACGTCCTAATGCTCGACAACTTCTTACTATGACTTGGCAGATTCTTGCTATTGCTTGACAACTTTGTTTTCTGGTTTAGGTAAATTATTGGGCTCTCCTTCATTCATCTATACAAAAGATCTATAATCTTCAAGTTCCTTCTTTCATTCAACTTCACTCTTTTCTACATATTTATCAATTCTAACATTTGCAATTTCCACAACGTCATTAGTGTTAGAATTCAAACACTTATATTCTTTTCTCTTAGTGGAATAACCTAGGTATATGCCTTCCTCACTTTTAGCATCAAGTTTTCCATTCCTATTATTCTTTAGTATATAAAATTTTCTTCCAAAGACTTTAAAGTATTTTATATTAGGTGCATAACCATACCATAACTCATAAGGTGTAGCATATGTACCTTTCTTTACTTATACTTGTTTAAAGGTATAGATTGATGTACTTATAGCTTCTCTCTAGTATTTTTGTGCAACATTTTTCTCTATCATCAAGGTTCTATCACAATCCATGATTGATCTATTCCTTCTTTGAGCTATACCATTATGTGGGGGAGTCCTTGATGCAGAAATCTATCTTTTGATTCCTCCATCATTGAGAATAAGTTGAACTCATTAGATATAAACTCTCCTCCTCTGTCATATCTTATACATCTCAAGATCTTACTTGTCATTTTTTCAACCTTTTCCAAATACCACTTAAAGAACTGGAAGGCATCAAATTTTTCTTTGAGAAACATCACAGTCATCATTCTAGAGTAATCATCAAAAATTAGAATGAAATATTTATCATTGTAGTAGATTTGCACTCCAATAGGTCCATAAAGGTTAGTATGAACCAATTCCAAAATATCATCAAAAGTATAGATTTTTCTCTTGAAACTAGACTTTGTCATTTTTCCCAATTGGCATTGCTTAGACATCACTTATCAAGTTTCTTCAATCTTGGTAACTCTCTTACTCTTTTCATCTTACTAATGTTTACCAAATTATCAAATTTCACATGACACAACCATTTATGCCATTACCAAATATCATCATATTGTGAAAACAAATATGTCTCATCAGATAGATCTAGATAGAACAAATTACCTCTTGTATGTTTCCACTTCCAATTAGTTCACCAGTAGCATAAAAAAATTTAGCCTTTAGTGATGGAATTCATCTCGGTATCTAGACGTATTCAATTTTTCAACACTCAACAAGTTATAGTTAAGTCCTTCAACCCAATAATAATTGTCACATATGATCTTATCAGTTAATATTATTGATCCTTTTCCTTTCACAAGACATAGTACATCATTATTAAACTTAACACTACCATCTTTGCAATGATATAAGGTCTCAAAATTATTTTTATGACCATTCATATGATGTGAGAAACCACTATCAATTATCCATCTATCACCTTTACTCACATATGAAATAAGTGTAGTTTTCTCATCTTCATCAGAATCATCTTTTATAGCAACATAAACAACTTCTATATCATAATCATCAGATTTATTATATTCGCTATCAGTTTCTTCAACAATATAAAAATATTTCTTACCTTTGTCCTTGTAGTCCATGTACCTTCTATAGTCTCTCTCATCTCTTTTTTCTTTGTACTTTCTTTCTCTTCTTTCATCCTTTTTCATTCCTGTCAGGGCATCTTTCTGCAATATGGCCAACTTTGTTACATGAAAAATAGATTATAGGAAGTTTACCTTTGAATTTTCCTTTACCTCTAGGTAGTATTCTAGCCACTAATGGTTCAAGCTCATCAAGATCATCATCAGAAGTGTCATTGTCACTATTCACACATATTTATTTTCCTTTCTTATACTTATGAAGAATCAATTGTGATTTGAATGCAGAATCAACATTGTGAGGGGTGAAATTATCAAAGTTTGACAATTCAAAAGCAGTAAGTCTACCAACTAGACCTTCTAGAGTTAAGTTTTTACCATGAGTACATCTCAATTCTTGTATTGCAGATACTCTAATAACATAAATAGGAATTAGGGTTCTCAATACCTTGCTAATAACAATATCATCATCAATAGTTCCATTAGCTCCACTAATAGCATTCAATGCCTCTTTAACTCGGACACAATATTGAAAAATAATCTCACCTTCTAGCATTCTCATTTAATCAAACTTACCTCTCAAGATTTTAGATTTGGCTCTTAGTACATTTGTGTCTCCACCATAGATAGATGTCAGTGTGTCCCACATTTCTTTTGCAGTAGTAAAATCTTTTATGTCTTGAAATTCAGGATAACTTAGGGTTGATGCAATCTCTAACATTGCTTGATTGTGTTCTTACTTTTCCTTCATCTACTGAGCCGTCAAAGGTGTAGGCACTGTTATTTAATCATTTTCCACATAGTATTTTTTCGCATCTCCAGTTCTAGCTAGGTGTAGCTTCATCAAAAGTTTCCATGCAGGGAAGTTCTCCTTGTTCAACCTGTTAGCACTGTATCAAATTTTTTTTGAATCCCTTGGTCTTATCATTTTCCCGGGCTTTCTTGTTTTCAAAGTCTTGTGTTTTACCGCTCAAAATGAGTCAATCACTTTTTGAAGTCATATTTCA
>MU225528.1:2988789-3008353 GCA_018584345.1 Thuja plicata
ACATTTCCTATAATTCCACCAAAAGCAAGGTTGAATAATTTAGTGATTTCATTATTCAAAGTTGTTTAGGGGTATTCCCGCCCGAGTTTGTGGAACTCAAAGTGCAGAAGGTTTCAAAACCTTGTTTTTTTAATTCTATTCTATGCTGAGTCAGTGTTTGGGATAAATAGAGTGAACCCTCAGAGGGTATTTTCATATCAGCAAGAAAAGGGAACAACACAACCTTGGTACCTCCTTTTTGTACATCTTGATCTTTAGCTTCAAGTACCTTCAAAATTTTCCTTACAAGCACCACAAGCTCTGATAGCAATTGTTAGAATGATTTAGAATAACTGAGAGTGGGGGTGATTCAGTTATCCTCAGGTCTGAATGTACCAATTGAACTTTTAAACACTTCAACCAACTTAGATCTACTCAAAAATCCACTCGGTCTCTATCGCATATGATTAGTAACATAAACTTGCAGTCCACTATCCTAAAGTAATCAACTTGCAGAATATAAAACTCTTAACAGTAAAACACATCAAATAACATTCACACAAGTATGACACCAGGATTTAACATGGAAACCCAATTTGGCAAAAACTACCAGTTGTAATCACATAAAATGGTCATCTAAACCCTAGACCCCCAATCATAACAATTAATCAAGAAACCCTAATCTTTATAAACCCTAAGTCCTAAATCAAACATGTAATTCCTCAATCTATCAAATTTGAACTGATCTAACCTAAACTCTAGGTCCTAATCGATCATCTTACTTGATTAATTAATTAATTCCTAAAAATGCAATACATTGGCAAATAAACCTTATGTTAATTATTTAATTAATATTTTTGATATATTAATTAAATAAAATTACAAATTTGTCAATTAAATAAAAAAGGGAATTAAATTAATTAAAAAAACAAAATGTGTATTTAAAATCAATTAAATCTTTAAAAATGTATATGACATCATCAAATCCAGTTAACTAATTATCAAATTGGAAACAATCCAATTCCACTAAGTTAATTGATTCTCCCATATTTATCATTTTGGAAACAAAGTTATTAACTGGAAAGTATTTTGGAAGTTTCCAAAAAGATTGAATCTTTCGACCAATCAAATTGCTTGCACGTGGATTGTGTTTCTTCAAATCGAATCTGATCCACTCATTTCCTCTAATCTTGACCATTGATTTGGGAGAGATTTTTTATAAAAGAGAAGCTTTTTTCCTTCACAAGGATCCTAATTTTATTTTTCTATTGTTATTCTACATAATGTTTTGAGCATTCTAGCATTTAAGTTTTCAATTGTTTAGCTTTTTAATTTATTTTCAATCATACAAATATTAATTTTAGAGCATATTTGAATTTGGTGCTTTAAAAGGAATCAATCACACTTCAATTTGGTTCTTTAAAAGGAATCAATCACACTTCAATTTGGTGCTCTTAAAATTATCTAATTAGCTTTGGATTAACCACAAACTGCATAATCATTTAGATTAGATAATTTAGATAAATCATATAGCTTTAAATCCTTCATTTAGGATACTGGTGTAGTCACTGAGTTTGCGATGACCTAAGAGCAAACTCATACTCCTTCCAACTAGAAGGCAATGGGTTGATGTTGGTTAGTTTAGTCTAGTTTATTGCATTTTGATTTCACATTTTCTAACCAGCTAACCACGTAAAGACTCATTGAAGTGTGTGTGTTTTTATCTTGCAGGCAGAAACCCATTTCCATGCATACATTTATGGCGCCCACCATGGGGCCTTCCCACATTCACTTTGAGCCAAATCTGACTCCACCATTATGTCTAGATAGTCATTTCAATTTGAAACAACTATAAATTTGCCCATATTTTCCAAA
The DNA here is from genome assembly GCA_018584345.1 of Thuja plicata. Lineage (NCBI taxonomy): Eukaryota > Viridiplantae > Streptophyta > Pinopsida > Cupressales > Cupressaceae > Thuja > Thuja plicata. The sequence continues at coordinate 2,990,644 of MU225528.1, forward strand.
AATTGAATCTTTGGCCAATTTTGTTTGCATACACAGGCTGTACAACCTTCTACATGTGGATCGAGGCATATTCTATCTACACTCAAATCGAGATAGATTTGAAGAGTTTGTTTTTAAAAATAGATATGTTTAGGGTTTATCCCTATACACCCTCTGTCTTATTCTTCTCTACATCCTAATCGACATTTCATTTCCAAATTCCTAGCTTAACCCCAGGCCAAACCGCAAGCCAAGTCCTTCACTTTCTATAATTGAGGTCGAGCTTTTTTTAAAAATAGTAAAGATTTCAACTACGGGGGGAATGTGGGATTAAAAAATCCCACACCCACACCATCCTCCACCCACACCACCACTTCCTCCCACCCCCGCGCTTCACTTCCCATCTGCAGCCCAAGTTCCTTCCACCCAACCCTCCGCTCCACCTCCATCCAACCACAACCTCCGCCACCTCACCTACGCAGCCCTCCAAATGGGAAAACCACTACCTTCCATGTGGCCCACTGCCACGCAGACCGCCTAGTCAGCACCAAATCAGCAGGGACCCACTTATTTTTTTGCCATGCATGTAGTTTTATGATGTTAAATTTGACGGCCATATAACCATCATCTTGCACTGTTACTCACTTTTTGTGACAGCCTCCAAACAATAAATTTTAACACACTTACGTTTTGACGTTAGCAAGGGATGAAATTTTTTCTTCCCTCTTCATTGACTATTTTGAATTTGTAATCTAACTTCAAACTATCATATCTCGCTCATATTTGCTCCAAATTGAGTGCATTGTTTTTTTATTTAGGGTAGAATTTCATAAATATTTCTGGGTTGGGATTAGTTTCTGGTTTTGATTCACAGATTGGCCATAAATTGCAGATTTGGATCACTATATCTATCTAATCCTCTATTTTGTAGCTTTCACAGCCTCGTTTGGGCTCATACAATAACATTTTTTAGTGAAATTTTTTTTTAAAGTGCATGATTTTTCATCTACTTTCTAAATATGAAATCAATTTTCTGATTTTTCTAACACTAACCAATCTTTGGATTTGTTTTTCATGATACTTATCTTTTGATTATAACCTAACAGTGGTTCACAGGACATTGTGAAAGAAGTATAAAACACAAACTACTGATGATTTGTCTTTCAGGTTTCCTTTGATCAATAAAACGCTCAACATTGTTCTTGCATTTTTTATTTTTTTTCTTAAAATAGGAACCCATATGCAAGACTTATTAAAATAAACTTTTGTTTGATGTTTTAGGAATAGCAATAATGTCAGGAAATTATGCTCTCACCCTTTTGGGATGGTCAGAAATCTAGAAACACTATTTTCATTCACCGTTTGAGATATGCAACCTTAGAGGGCCTGTCTAAGTGGAAAAAATTACTCACCCTTGGAGAATGACCCAACTGAGAACAAGCTAACGCCAAGCTTCTTCGACTCACTATAATAAAAATGCTTCCTCAAGACCGAAGCCTCAAAAGATAAGTGGCATTTGAGCTTATACTCGACTCTCACCTAACATAAAGTAGGTCCTTCGGGTCTCTATCATGTATCGTGAATTGCTTGTGCTAAGGTGCTCTTTGGGGTTAGTAGCCTAAATAATGCTTGCGCAGACATAGAGGATACACTTAAACAAAGACCCTTACTAAAACCATTTTCAGTTAGTGGCCAAAATCCTTTTCTACTTGTTGATACGGGCATTGTGAGATGCGCATGCCTAAGACACCTCTCATGTACCCCTCTTATTGAAACAGTCAATTTATCGAGATCCTCAGATATTGAGAAATTCAAAGCTTGGTAGGCACGAGAAGTGTGTGTTATGGAGGGGAGCCAGTGTTGCCAAGCTTCTAAGTGTTCGACTTGAATGTGGCATTTTATTATAAGGGGATTCAACAAGTATTATCCATTTTTAGCCAATTAGGACATCGGGTTTTCTTGATGTCCTTGAATAGTAAAGGGCTTCTTGATGTGTCTAGTGTGAGTGTTCACTGAAACAAACAACAACAAAACAATCAAAAAATCTGGAAAAATGTGCACTTTAGGTGCTTGTTTGTAATATCTCGTCTGAAATTTCAATAGTCTGTCAAAAATTTGCAAAACCTTGCCAATTTTTTTTTCTATCCTATTTCTTGGTTGCGTTCATTCTATTCTAAAATCTGCATTATCGTAACACTTCTACTAGTCTACATTCGATTGTGATCTATTGTTAGTCTGACCCTTCGTATTTCCAAAATCTGATGTCACTGCGCTTATCCGATTGACCAGTCTCTTGTTCAAATCTTATTAGTCTTTGTCTCCGATGTCGTTATTCTAGGTTGATAGAGCAGGTTAGTTAACCCTGACTCAAGATCTTGAGTCTTTACTATCTCCTCCTTAGTTGGATGTTTATCACTTGGTCTCTTTTATCTTGGACTTAGTCAGCACTTTAGATATCACCATAGTGTTGGTCAGGCGAATAAACTTATTCATGCCTATGCAAACTAGATGTCTTTCTAAGGAACTTCACAGGGGAGACAAATAGGGATTCCCGTTCAAAGACAACTCCTTGTTTGGAGAGAATCCTATTTTTGGAGAGATCCTCAAACTCCTCCTAGACCACTATCCCCATAGAACAAGTTACATAGTCCTAGGATGTCGGCAGAAAGACAAAGTTGAGGTAGGTCTTGACAGAGAGACCACGATACTGGTACCAACAATCACAATAGTCACCACTCCTCGAGTGCATCAGAACTTGATGAGGAAGAGGTTAATGAATGTCTCCATGATAAGAGGTTCCTAAAATTCATTAAAACAATCCTAAATCAGGATAAGGAACAATATTTCCTCGACCTAGGAGAGAAAGGCGCTCAACTTCCACCTCGCTTCAAAGCTAAGGATATCATTGCTAGAGATGAATAGACTCGCATGACACTCATGGATAAACAAATGAAAAATTTACAAATGAAAATACAAGAACTCAAAAAGTAAAAGGAAAAACCCAATACAAAATTTTCTTTGAGCACAATCTGTCCTTTTCCTTTTGATAAATATTTTTACTTACCTTTGTTCCCACGTGGAGTTGAAATCCCAAGATTTGATAAGTACAATGGTCACTCTAATCCACAACATCACATCCAAGAATTATGTGCTCATTGTACAAAATTTATGGATGATCATACATATCTTATGCATCTCTTTCCTCAGAGTTTCAGTGGACAGGCTATGGAGTGGTTCTTAGAGTTATCCATCGGTATCAAAACTTTTGATGAGCTGACAAATCTATTCATGCAACAATATTATTAAAATATCCAACATCCTGTGACAATGATTGATTAATGCAACACGAAGAAAAAATAGGAGAACCCTTTCTAACCTTTGTTCCATGATGGAGAAAGATGTTTTCTAGATATCCATGACTCATGCTTGAGTCTAAAAAGATGGATATTTTTGCTAGTGTTCTGATTCTAGAACTAAACTAGCCACTTCAAATGCAATGTCCACCCTCTTTCGAGAAAATGGTGGAAAACACGATGAAAATAGAAGATGTGATTGTTAAAAAGAGTGACATTACCCTCTATAAGGAAAACAAGTTTGGTTCTAACTCCAAAGAAAAGACTAAATATTGGAACACAAACAAGCATGTGGTAAATGAAAGATTAGTTGATCGCTCTACTCCCCAGTGAAAACCAGCAGTCTTCAATCTGACAAGTGGCTCAAAGGCCCTAAAAGATGTTGAAAGTACCAATAAATCTTCTTCCTCTGAAGGGGTAAGAAATTTGTTGAAAGACATACCATATATTAAATGCAAATGAGACTTTGAATCTTTAGGAGAGTCCTATGAATCTACACTTAAGACTCTACTGGAAAAAAAGCTGATCACATTGCCAGATAACTCCAAACCATACAAACCAGAGGTCAAACCTAAATGGTGCAGAGACAATGATTTTTATCAATATCATAGAAACTTAGGACATACGACATAAAATTGCATGATGCTCAAACATGAGATCCAAGATCTCATTGATAATGAAATAATTGCGGTTGATAATCACAACAAGAATGTTGATCATAAGGTATTCAAATATCCTTTCCTAGAACATCAAAAGGGGGAAACTTATAAGAAAGGTGCTCAAATCAATCACACTTATTATAATGATGAAAACAACATCATTAACATTCTTGAGCCAGCTCATTCTATATATGTCAATGTCATTATTGTCAAAAAGAAAGAGAAAGAGTCTCGATCGACCAACACAGTGACCCGAGCACAAGAAAAGGTCACCCTAGGGGGTTCTGGATCTTCCAACCCTTCATCATCTTCCATTAAACCATCGGTATCCAAACCCTAGATATCTCTTAGAAAACAATATGGTGTGAGTACCTCTAAAGTCTCACAGCCCATACAACTAACTTCGTCCAATACTATGAAATATAGCATGGTCGAGAAATTGCACAGAACATCTACCCAAATTTCAATCTTTGAATTTCTCAAACTCTCTCTATCTCACTAAGAGATCCTAGATAAAGTTCTATCAACTACCAATGTCCCTAAGGACTTGGATTTGGATCAGTTTCAATCTATGGTGGGTCACTTGACCTTGCCACATTACCTATCTTTCTCAAAAGAAGATGACAAATTTCTAAGTCATCTACACAATCTCCCCTTGCATATTGAAGTCATGATCCAAAAACATCATGTCAAATGGGTCTTGATAGATGGAGGTGCAGGGTTGAATATCTACACATACAGGTTAATTGAGCAACTAGGCTTTTCAAAGAATGCCATTGATCCTAAAAACAAAATCACTATCAAGGCATATGATGAACAAGAGAGATCTTATAAAGGTCTTGTAACTTTACCAATTCGAGTGTGTCCTGTTGTGAGGAATGTTACCTTCCAAGTTCTGGAGCTCCCTTTGGCCTACAATATCCTATTGGGAAGACCCTGGATCCATGAGATGCAGGCAGTTCTATCAACATATCATCAGTGCATCAAGTTTCCATTCAATGGTGTAAAGTTCACTATTCCTACAGATACTAGCTATGCCTATAAAGCTTTAAGACAAGAAGCAGAAACTCTAGTCCCACATAATAGAGAGGTTTCCAACTCTGAATCAACCACAAATTTTTTGAATGGAATAGAAAAGAAACTCTAGATCAAGGACATCGTTATGGGTGGATACACAGTGGAACCCATACTATCAATAAAATCTCTTCCCACATCACCTAGGTCTTATGGGAGACCTTCAGAAGAGATGAAACCAACAACATCCCAAGAAATCTACGATGATAACTTTGTTAAAGCCAACATACCATTAGAGGATGAAAAAGAAGAACAAGCCATTCTGGATTAGCTATATAAGGATCCTGAAAACAATGAGATAAAATAATGTGAAATATCCCCAGAAACATATGGAGTGGGGTATGAGCTATCTCGCAAAATGGGTTATTTGGATAAGGGACCTATTGGATGTAATCAGGATGGACTTAAAGAACCAACCTCTATTGAATTCAAATGACCTAGAGATACAATTGGTCTAGGATTCTTATCCAAGAAATCATAAAGAGAAACAAATCATCTAGATAAAGGAAAGAGACATCAGGTTCATCTAGATGAAGAAGAACAAAACACAATAGGACAAAGCACTGACATACCCACTTGCAAGTGGGATGATTCTGATGAGGAGGATGTGTATCCTTCTCCTATTCCTCCCAATATTCTGGCTCATCTCTTTGAAGAAGAAATAGCCCGGGACAATGCTACTTAAGAGTGTGTTCTAGAGGAATCACCAATGACTTCTATAGCTGAACAAGATCCAACTACACAAGAAAGGAATCTAAGCATAGAAGAGTTTTTAGACAGAACTCATCCAAACTAGGGGAAAAGAGTATATTTTACTCATGTCCTAGATATGAAAACTAATTATGAAACAAACTCCCATGAATATAATTTTGACACTCTTTCAAAAGGCACTTTAGACAAAGAGGTGGATACAGTTCAGCAATATGTACCCACACTCGAAGTACATGAAGGCTTAGAGGTTAAGTTTTATGAATTAGGACCTCTTATTTTTGGCATGGGCTTCAATGATGTTGTTAGGGCTCTTTCTGATTTGAACATGTCTATACAAGGTTCAAGTCTAGGACTTTAATTAATAGTCAACATCTATGATGAAAATACCATGAATACCGTAAAACCCATCGAACCTTTACCACTAAAGCATCCTGAACTCATTGATTGGTCCTTATAGGGGAAACCTATTGAAATTCCCACATTCCCTAATGACTATGCTTTAGCCTACTATATTAATGTTGTTAAACCTGTCACTTCTTCCACCAGTGAACCTAGTGTGATTATTACTTAAGCGGACATCAATTATCTCAGTTATAAAATTAAAATGAAAAAAATAAAAGGGTCTGAAGGAAAAAACCACATTGTGGAAGTTTCAGAACCCAAAACAATAAAAAGAAAAGATGCATACAAAGGTGAAAACCACTGTAAAGTGCCTGAGGATGGGATAATTGATGTCTTTCCTAGTCATTTATAGGAACAATCATTAGTGCTCATAGATCCAACTCAACCAGTGAATATTGGTACAGAGGATCACCCGCACATCATTCATGTGGCTAAATCATTGTTTGCAGAAGAGCTCAAGGAATTCACACACTTCTTTAAAGAGAAGAAGGTAAAATTTGCATGGACATACTTATATATGCCTGGTTTAGATCCAAATCTTATCATGCACCATCTCTCAATAGCTCCTGGAGTAAAACCAGTAAAACAAAAACTCAGAAAAATGCACCCTCATATTGCATTACTTATCAAGGCTGTGTTGGCAAGTTGACACTCAGGGTGTATATGGCTAATTTTGTGTTTTAATTATGGAAACAAAGTCATATGAATTTTTTTCAAGTAAACTTAGAAGATAAAATAGGCTAAGTATAGAAGACAGAACAGAACAGAGATATGTAGTTGATCAGAGCACCAGTGCACGTGTGTACGATCGAATCAGACTATGTGCCTCCATACTTAAGCTTCATGATATGTCATTACAATTAGTCTATACATGCATAGTATGGTATGAAAGTAAGGAGAAGTTACAACAAGATTAAGTACAACTAGCAATTCATAAAATAGAGTATGAAGTCGACCTCAGATTTTGGATTAGCGTATAATATTTTATTTTGTAATGGTCATGCACCTATTGTAATATGTTTGTAATTGTGTCTTTAACACTCAGGTAAACATGCTTAAGACAATTTTTTTGGAAGCGTTGTGTATGTTTTTTTGGGCCAACTAAGTTCTTGTTTTTGGTCACATCTATTCAAGCATGTATATATCCTTAGACATGCAATTTTTTAATAAGTGTGAGAGTCAAAAATCAGCAGAGAAGATATCCAAAAGATCAATATGATCAAATCAGTATGAAGTAGAAGTCTTCAAGAGATTAAAGCATCAACGCATAAATGGAACTGATCAGACAACAGTGTCATTACAACAGTTCATCTTTGATATAGTATATATCTATTACCTCAAGTTTGTAGCCTTCATCCTATTGGGCAGTCAGCCATTCACCTTTAACAAGGTTTTGTAAAGACTCCTAACAGGGTCATTGTACTTGCATTGTAAAGACTGCTCCTAATAGGAAAAAGGAACTCTAACAAGTTCATTAGACTAGTACAATCATTTGTGGGTACTAATTCCCACTAGGGTTTTCCTTTGATCAAGGTTTCCCCATAATCATATCTTGTGTTATGTATTATGCTTCAATTTTTATCTATTTGATTTAAGTTTCAAATTTCTGAAATAAAGATAAGTAGACAAACAATATATCACCTTGCCCCCCTACCCACTCTTAGTGTTTCTAACAATTGGTATCAGAGCTCTGGTCCTCTAAAAGAAAGTTTAACCACTTGAGGAGATCATGGATTCAATAGCAGAGAAACATCTGAAAAATAATCCTGAAGCAACCCTTGATGATCTTGATAGATCTGAAAAATAAAATGAAGAACTTAAACTAAAATTTGATGGCTCCCAAATGCTTATCAAAAAATTAAGAAAAGATCTGAAAGATTGCTCTACAAATGATTTGGGAAAAATGGTCAAAAAGTTGAATGAAGAGAACATGTCTTTGAAGGACAAGATTGAAGATCGGAATGAACAGCTTACAGATAGCCTAATAGCTATTGAAGAAAAGAACAAAGAAATTAAAAAAATAGATGAAGAAATTATGCAAGAAAATATGAAGATCTTAGAGTTGGAAAACATCAAGAAAAGATAGAATCTGAACTAACATAAGCAAAAGATAAAATTGAGAAATTACACACAAGTTCTGATCTAATTCAATCACAATTTTATGCACAAAAGATAAAAGGTGATACTATTGGTGTTCGATACAGTGTAGCTCAAATTGAAATCAATGTAATGTAAAAAGGAAAGAAATCACAAGAAGAATCTACAGAAGCAAAGAAAATTGAGAATCTTGCAGAGGGTAAAGTTGAACCTCCTAAAGATGAACACAAGCTAGTTAACCAAAAAATTTATGCCTGTAACAAACATGGACACCTAGCAAGAGATTGTAAAGAGGTAAGACCTTTCTATGGTTATTTTTATTCCTGTAATAAATTTGGTCACAGGGCTATACACTGCAGAACAAGTCAAAGAAATCAGTCACAGCAGAACCAAATAAATATGACTCAATACAATCAGAGAAATCAACCTCAGAGAAACTATCAGAGCATTACATGTCAAATATGTAATTATGATGGACACAGAGCCAAGAAGTGTAGCATGATAAAAAATATAAATAGAACTCCAATCATTTGTCACTCATGTAACAAAGCAGGACATATCTCAAGGTTTTGCAGGTCCAGAACACAAAAACAAGAAAAGCCTAAAGGATCATTGTTTGAAGAATCTGGAGAAGTCCAGTTTGTAAAAGCTACAGAAGATTCTTGTAAAATATGGGTTGAAGTAAAGAAATATGATGTTTTTAGCAAGGTATTAGATGCATCCATAGTGGATGCAACTTCTACTTCTGGTTAGATGACCCTTATTGTCTTAGGGGGAGCTATTCTAGCTCTAAACTCCTGCGTGGCTAGTATACTCACCTCTGAGTATGCACATATGGATTCATGTAATTGATGACGAATGGAGGAAGTATTCATGGATGCATAGGTTGTACTTTGACAAGAACAAAGATTGAAATTCTCAGTATAAACCATATTACAACATCAAGCATTAAATGCAGAAACTCTTTATAAGTTATTAAAAGATCTTTCATCTTCACTTTTGCATTTGAGATCAAAGCAGTCAAAGAGCACATGAGAATTTAGCATCAAAGCATCAAAAGATAACTGTTGGTTGGTTAGCAAGGTGAATCAAAGTTGAAACAGAACCCTGGTGGACACATCATTTCAAAATCTCTGTGAGACCCTACTTAAGCAAGGTACAAGTAAGTAATGGCTACTCCTATAGTGTTTGACATCTCTGAGAAAAAGAGATATGTGTTTAAGAAGTGTCCATTCAATTCTATGCTAGATGATGTATAAGGGGAATTCTCCAAGACTCCGCTAGGAGTCATGCATGTAGAGAACATACGTGCTTACATTTACTGTAAGAAGGAGTCTATTGGTGACAATAGCATAACCATGCTCATGGCATCAATGATGAAATAGGATTACTCATTCAAGGATGAATACGCACATCTCACCGATAACCCTATTTTTGAGTATACAAATGCACATGAGTTATATGAGCCAAAATGGGTTAAAATTATACTAACTAGGATTCATGATGATCTATATTGGATTGGTGAAGTTCCTGTCCACATTATTGTTGACCTCATTCATGAGATGACTGGACTCTCCAAGGTTGGACCTATTCTTCCTACTGAAAAGGATGTAAAGAAATTGGTTGAGAAGGCTTTCTTATCTAGAAGTGATAGGCGTGGGATGACTGTTGATCCCATTGTGGAAGAAGACATCAAACTCCTCACCATGATACTTGGTTACAAGTTTTAGCACGCAAGCAGACTAAATAGTGTATCCATAGCTATAGTTCTGGTAGAAATAAGGATGGCAAGAGATAACATAGTATAATCTGAGTGAGATATTGCACACACAACTAATTGAGAACATTAGAGCTATCAAGCATGATAAGAGAAAAATATTTAGATTTGGATCTTTGATTATCTACCTATACTTCCACATTGTTTGTAAATTCTCTAATCTTTACCTAGACAGGAGTAAACCTACTATGTCACAAATTTCACTAAAAGCTACATCAAAAAGTAGTGTAAAGGACTCTATGGATATGGAGATCAAGAAATTTAGGATCAAGATGTAGAAGAGGTTTAGAGTACCAAAAATAATAGTTGAAAAGTACAAGGACACCATATGCTTCATGGTGGAAACTGAGTGTACTTGCATGGAAGCAATTGAGCCAAGAACCAAATGGATCCACCCACTTGGTTATGAAGTTGAAGAACATATGTTGGAATGATATGCACAAGTTCTTTTTTCTGCACCTAAAGATCCAAAAGAGCCTAAATGGGGCACATATAGAGAAGATAAATCAAGTTGATTATGTCTTATAAAATGCTGATAATAAGAGGAAGGCATCAAGGATAACATCTAACATCCTAAAGTTCATGGGGTCACACAACAAGACCTAGATAAAGCTAGGGAAGCTAAGATAACAAGAGAAATTAAACAAACACCTGTAGAAGTCAAGATAGAGATATCCACAAGAAGAAAAAGAAGAAGTCTAATGAAGATACATCTACACCCTCAACTACTATTGACTTGGAATCCTCTCCACCTTTAGTACCAAGAAAACTGACTAGAAGAAAGAAGCAAGTTCCCAGTGGTCACCCATCTTCAAGGACTACATAGAGCAAAGTAAAGAATACTCAAGCCCCTCCTAAGGTAGGATTCAGACCTAGTCTGACAGTCTAAAGGAACATAATCATTAATGAAGGAAGACTAGATTAAATTTCAAATGTTTATGACAAGTACCAAGAGATAGATAAATCAGAAATACATTCTATAATTATCTCTCATATGATCAAGTTTAAAAGGTCAGTATTGGAACTCAAGACAGTCATTCTAGACAAAGTATGGAACATACTAGACCTATTAAAAAGATAATCAATAGAGGAAGATATGAGGATTAGAGAAGAAACATTAGACAGTCTTCTCCCTGTTTTCTCACATGATGAGAAGGAAATACTGTTAGATTTGGTAAACCTCATCTAAGAACTGAAACAAGAATTCTTCACATTATGAACAAAGAGTATGAGTTATTTGTAAATGAGATTGAAAGAGAATTTGAGAAAGTTTTTTTGGATAGACACATGTATCCATCAACGATTCCTATATTTAAAGAGACTCCAATTCCCCCTAAACAGGATAAAGAACTAGAGATTCTAAATGTGCCTATGACAGGTCTACAAGATTCATCACCCAAAGTTACATCACCCTCTGATACTGTCAAGGATTCATATGAAACCATTGTGATCAATGATGTTAGATCACCATGTAAGCCTTAAAAAATGACTTAAATAAGTTTGAGGAAGCATTTGTAAGTATTGAAGAAGCTGAGAAGGTATGCACTGATAAAACTTCTTTGCAGAAAGAACAAGTTCATGTAGGAGAATCAACCGGATTGGATGAACCTAATGAACCACCCTCTATGGAGATCCCAGTGAAAAGTGAATATATGGATAGTCAAAATGCTATATTCACTCCATCTATCAAACCATCAGTATCATTGTTGTCAATCTTGACCCCTAACTCAGCAAACCTAGATGCATGGGGAGAAGAAGACCTGATTAAAATCAGTGTATTAGCCATGGAGAATGCCAAAGAGAAACAAGTTATAAGAAACCCTCTCTTTGTAGAGTTAGTAAAAATTCTGAATAATCTAGTGCCAATAGAGAAGAAATTCAAAAATATTCAGTCAGTAGATGATGTTGACAACATCCCAACTTGCTTCAAAGAAAAATTCACAAGTTTAGTAGACTCAGCTACTAAAATTACAGAGGAGAAGTACAAAAAGGAACAAATAGATGAACTGATAAATAACTTCCAATTAGATCTAAACTCATTGAAGATTGGTCAAACAATTCTGAAGGAGTTAGCAACAAAAGTTAGGAAGGTGATAGCAAATTGTATGGACAAAGGGAAATTCACTTCTGAGCACATCAAGAAGATTGAGGAAGCAGACATCTTGGTTGAAAACATAAGGAAATCAGTTGAAACATCCTCCCAAGACATCAATATCCACAAAAACATCTATCAAGGGAAGATAGACAAGATTGAAAAGGCCAAGATAGAGATCAACAAGATAAGGACTAGGTAGACCCAACTGAGAAATGCACTTGCGCCCTCCTTAGCTGTATTAAATGAGAACATAAAACATATAGATACAACAATTGTCACATATGATCAAGGCCCCTAGATGGATCTGACAAAAATGGAGAAGCTCACATATGCATTATGCACCCATCTACAGACTGTTGATGCACTGAAGGCATTTTGGCAGCAAGAGATCAAGAATCTTCAGATTTCTTACCCAGATGTGTACTCAGAGTAAGTACATAGGTCTTTCATTTTTGGCACCTTTTTCATTAATGTAAAAGGGGGAGTAGTGCATATAAAGAAGTATGATATATATAGCCAAAGTCATGATGTACAGTTTTTTTGTTGTTAAGTCAAAGTTTAAGCAACTTGGCCACATTCCTTTGTTGCCATTAATGACAAAGGGGGATATTTTTGGAAAGTTGACACTCGAGGTGTATATGACTAATTTTAGGTTGTCATTATGTCAAAAAATTCATATGAAGTTTTTTCAAGTAAACTTGGAAGATAAAATTGGCTAAGTATAGAAGATAGAACAGAACAGAGATATACAGTTGATCAGAGCACCAGCGCACATGTGTACAATCGAATCAGACTATGCACCTTCATACATAAGATTTATGATATGTAATTAAGCTTATTCTATACATGCATGGTATGGTATGATAGTATGGAGAAGTTACAGCAAGATTAAGTGCCACTAGCAGTTCATAAAACAAAGTATGAAGCCGACCTCAGATTTTGGATTAGTGTATAATATTTTATTTTGTAATGGCCATGCACCTATTGTAATATGTTTTTAATAGTTTCTTTAACACTCATGTAAACATCCTTAAGCCAAATTGTTTGGAAGCGTTGTGTATGTTTTTTTTGGGCCGACTAAGGTCTTGTTTTTGGTCGCGTCTATTAAGGCATGTATATATACTTAGACATGCAATTTTGTAATAAGTGTGAGAGTAAAAAATAAGCAGAGAAGATATCCAGAAGATCAATATGAGAAAATTAGTATGAAGTAGAAGTCTTCAAGAGATTAAATCATCACCGCATAAATGGAACTGACCAGACAACAGTGTCATTATAGCAGTTCATCTTTGATATAGTATATATCTATTACTTGAAGGTTGTAGCCTTCATCCTATTGGGAAGTGAGCTCTAGCAGTGAGCCATTCACCTTTAATAGGGTTTTTTAAAGACTCCTAATAGGGTCATTGTACTTGCATTGTTAATAATACTCCTAACAGGGAAAAGGAACTCTAACAAGTTCATTAGACTAGTACAATCATTTGTGGGTACTAATTCCCACCGGGGTTTTCCTGTGATCAAGCTTTCCCCATAATCATATCTTGTGTTATGTGTTATTGTGTTATGCTTCAATTGTTATCTATTTGATTTAAGTTTCAAATTTCTGAAATAAAGATAAGTAGAAAACACTAATTCACCCCCCCCCCCCTCTTAGTGTTTCTAACAGGCTGAACTGGATAAAATACTCAAAGTTGGATTCATCTGAGCTATTGATTACGCAAAATGGATTTCCAAAATCATACTAGTATCAAAGCTAGACAACTGCAGTAGAGTTTGCAGTGATTTTAAGGATCTCAAAAAAGCATGTCCAAAGGATGACTTTCCTTTGCCTAACATTGACATGATTGTAGACATGACAGTTAGGTATGAAATGTATTCTCTCATGGATGGTTTATCAAGGTACAACCAAATCAATATTTCTTCAGAGGATCAAGAAAATATTGCCTTCACATGTTCCTGGGGAACATTCTTCTAGAATGTCATGCCTTTTGGTTTGAAAAATGTAGGAGCTACCTATCAAAGGGAAGTAACAAGTATCTTCCACAATATGATGCAAAAAACCATGGAGGACTATGTGGATGATACTCTTGCTAAAAAAATGAAACGATCTATGCACCTACAAGACCTAGGCAAAATCATGGACAAAATGGAAAAGTTCAAGTTAAGGTTGAATCCCAAGAAATGCTCATTCAACATTACATCAGGCAAGTTATTGGGTTACATTATCTTAGCTAAAGGCATAGAGGTCAATCCTAAAAAGGTACAAGAAATACTGGAAATGCCACCTCAAAAGAACATCAGTTAGATGAGAACACTCCAAGGGAGAATCTAGTGTATCAGAAGGTTCATCTCACAATTGGTTGATAGAGCACAACCATTTACCAAAACTCTGTGTAAGAGCATTTCTTATCAATGGAGTGAATAATGTGATAAAAGTTTCACTCAAATCAAAATGTACTTGGAAAACCCACTAGTACTCATGCCACCTCAACAAGGCAAACCATTGATTCTATATATTTCATCTACCTCAATGTCACTGGGGGTAGTTCTAGCGCAGGAAGATGAAAACAAGAAAGAACGTGCTATCTATTATATTAGTAGAACATTAGTATCCTATGAGATGAACTACTCTATGATTAAGAAAGTGTGTCTGGAAGTAGTCTTTGCATCTCAAAAATTGTTACACTACATGTTGGCTCACTCAATCAAACTGGTGGCTAAAATTGACCCTTTGAAGTAACTCCTAAGTAAAGATACCCTCACTGGTAGATTGGCTAAATGGGTTATTCTTCTTAGTGAATTTGACATAGAGTATATTGAGTGTAGAGAAATCAAAGGGAAAGAAATTGCAGATCAACTTGATGATGCTCCACTATAGGACAATGAACCAATCAATGTTGAGTTCCCAGATGGATCCATTTTGCACATCACTCACAGATCCTAGAAAATGTCTTTTGATGGCTCCTTCATGCAACAAGGTTTAGGTGCAGGGATTTTATTTCTGACTCATCAAAACTATTCCATTCCAAAGGTGTACAAGCTCTTATTTCCTTGTACAAACAACATAGCAGAATATGAAGCACTGGTGAATGGAATCAAACTGACTCTTGAATGGAATATTATGAGTTACATGTCTATGGTGACTCTCAAATTTTAATAAACCAAATCAATGATGTATATCAGACTAAGGATGACAAACTCATACCTTATAAATGAATGGGTAATTATTTTAAGAAATATTTCACTCTCATCACATTTTAGCAAGTGCCAAGGATACAAAACTGAGTTGGAGATGCAATGGATACACTATCTTCCTCACAACAATAAGAGGAAGGTTTCCTCTATGAGATCCTAGTGGAAGAAATCCATTTCCCTTCCTACAAATCCCCTGAATCTCAAATTTTATATTCACTCATTGAACATGAATCCTACCATTATCACCATGTCTACTCTTACCTGTGCCATCAGGTCATTCCTTGTGGACTAACTATTAGAATAGTCCCAAGGGATAACTGAGAGGGTGGGGTGAATGAGTTATCAGCTAGTTTAATTCTTTTCTTCAATTAAATATAGAATAACATTAAGCATTAACACATTTAGATAAAACAAGATACAATGCAACAATTTTGGTTACGGAGAAACCAAATAGGTAAAAACCTCGGTGGGAACTAGCACCCACAAAGAATTGTGCTTGAGTATAATTATCCCTATTAGGAGATCTTACAACCCTGTTAGGAGTTGTTCTTTATAATGCAATAAGTATAGTAACCTAGTTAAGGGTCTGACCTTGTTAGGAGTCTTTTACAAATAACCTTGTTAGGGGTGAGGACTCACTATCCAAAAAGCTCACTGCTAAAATGATGAAGGCTGCAACCTTCAGTAAAACAAATATGCACTATATATGATAAATGAACTATTTGAGTAGACCTGCTATCTTGATCAGTTCCAGTGTGTTGTATACTTCCACTTTTCTTCACATAGATCTTTTCTTGATGAATGAAATGTCTTTACTGTCCCCAAACAATGAACATTTTGTTTTGTACTTTTTCTGTCTCTTTTCTTATCATTCACACTTAGCTTTCACCATATGAACTACTATAAGTATCTTACCAAAAGATGTGATCTTCTTTGGCTTTAGGAGTCCCTTCAATACTTCTTTAGTCAGCTACATCAAGCATGCAACCTGACTAGAATCACGCAACCCAAACTGAATAGACACCACGCAACCCAAACTGAATAGACACCACGCATCACAAAGTCGGCTCCACCAAATTAACTCCAACTTCACGATTCTGATAGAACATGTTTGGTGCCTTTATATAATTATATTTAACTCATAAATAATCATGAATACAAACATGCATATCCCAAAAATAGGCACAAATCAAGAAATATTTTAATTACGTCGGCTCTTCATAGGTAATCTTTAGTCACTCTAACTGCCATAACTGATTAACATAACTCAACTAAAACTTCATATCTGACTCTGTTTGAATGAACATATCATCTAGAACATGTATATACCATGGAAATAAACATGCATAGCTCAAATTTTTTTTTACTAATAATTGGCGCATATAGAGCACTGCTGTATATTATATATTGTCATCAATGACAAACATACAATTAACTATTTGCACAGAGGAAAATCTCCAACAATCTCCCCCTTTGACATTGATGGCAACATATGATATCATCAACACAAAGTGTCTTCCTTCTTTTTACAATATTCTCAATATCCTCATCAAAGGTTCCTCTTCATTGCTACTATTCTTCTGACTATATACTCCCCTAGAGTATATGCTCCCACTTACTAAAACTCCCCCTTTGACATTAATAGAAAAGGGTGCGAAACACTATTAGGCATAGGTACTACTCCAGAAGTAGAGTAGTCAACCATTCATCAGTCCCCAAGGACTGATGTTCTTGCTGTAAGTTCTAATTAGACTCAGGAAAGGGAATTACTCCCAGCTTCTCCCTAAGATACTCAAAAGTATCTTTTGATAATGGCTTTGTAAAAATATCTGCTAATTGTTATTCAGTGCTCACATAATCCAACTTTACTTCTTTTTCTGCAACTTTTTCTCTTAGAAAGTGGTGTTTGATCTCAATGTGTTTTGTCTTTGCATGCATCACAGGGTTCTTTGACATATTGATATTACTAGTGTTATCACAATGAATAAAAATAGGATAATCAATCTAAATACCAAAGTCTTTAATCATTTGTTTGATCCAAACCATTTTTGAACAATTCAATGCTGCTGCAACATACTTAGCTTTTGTTGTTGACTGAGAGATACAATTCTGGTTTTTACTTGTCCAAGTGACCAACCTATCTCCAAGAAATACTGCTCCTCTTGATGTACTCTTTCTATCATCAACACAACCTGCCCAATCAACATCAGTATACACATGAAGTTGTATGTTCTCTGAGTTAGGATACCATAAACCATAGTCTATAGTCCCTTTTAAGTATCTAAATATTCTTTTTATTTCCATTAGGTGATTTTTCTTGGGTTCAGCTGCAAATCTTCCAACAATGCCAACTGCATTAGAAATATCA
>MU225528.1:3013447-3055839 GCA_018584345.1 Thuja plicata
AAATAGAAGCCTGTTTTGAGAGCAAATAAGCCTTCACTCAAGATTAGAATTGCATTGTTATGCTGCCATTTTCATTCTAGAATTACATGCTATTTCATTACATGCTAGTTTTCATTGTTATTTCATCATTTAGAGCTAGTTTGCATGCTTTTACCATCATTTATCTTCTTTTCAATTAAAATCCTTCATGCTAGGATAGTATTGGTCACTGATTGGGAGCATATTCTGAGGGCTGATATGCAACTAATTACACTCTTTCTAGTTAGAAGGCAATAGATCGATTTTAGTGGGTTTCCTATGTTTTTCATGTTTTCACTAACCCCATGATGCTAATATAATGATCTATTGATTGTTTGTGTATATTTCGACAGGTACCCATTTACACACGAACAAACTCAAGAAATAATGTAATTACATCGGCTCTTCATAGATAATCTTCAGTCACTGTAACTGCCATAACTGATTAACATAACTCAACTGAAACTTCATATCTAACTCGACATGAATGCACATATCATATAGAACATGTATATACCATGGAAATAAACACGCATAGCTCCAAAACATCTATACTAATAATTTCATATAGAACACCGATGTATATTATATGTTGTCATCAATGACAAATATACAATCAACTATTTGCACAGAGGCAAATCTCCAACGCTAACTAGAAATGAAAAATGAAATCTCGTCTACAATGCCTCACGGTATGTTCTCATGGCAAATGATTTGTATAGGAGAGGATTAGATGGTACTTTTCTTAGGTGTCTAGAAAAAGAAGAGTCCAAATGTACGTTGTCTGAAGTCCATGACGGAATTTGTGGTTCTCTTTCTAGCGGTCTGACTCTAGCCTAAAAATTTCTTAGAGCGGGGTATTATTGGCCATATATGGAGAAAGAAGCTATCAAGTATGAAGAATCTTTTAAGAAATTCCAGTTGCATGGAAATCTTATCCATGCTCCAGCAAGGGAGCTCATTCCTTTTGTCACACATTGGCCCTTTCAATAATGGGCATTTGATCTAATCGGGCAGATTGACCCCTCATCTTCTAATGGACACAAGTTTATTATTAAAGCTACTAAGTATTTCACCAAGTATGGAAACCCCATTTGCACTGGTATATGGAGTAGAAGAATTCTTACCCCTAGAGGTAGAAATCCCATCTCTTAGGGTTTTTTTGTGCAGACTTATACTAGATGAAGAATACATATTTTTGAGACTTCAAGAACTAGAGCTCTTGGATGAATGTCAAGAGGATACAACAAAAAATATAGACCTAGAGAACTTCAAGTGGGAGACCTTGTATTGAGAGAAAATCCCCATAATCAGTCACATAGAGAGAAGGGGAAGTTTGAACCCACCTAGCTGGGTCCTTATATCATTACTACAGCATTCGGCTCTGGAGACTATCAATTCTCCACACTTGAAGGAGAACACCTCTAGGAACCCATCAACACTCTTCATCTAAAGAAGTTCTACACCTAAGGAATTCTCAGTGATCAACACCATGTACATACTTATGATCCTGGAAAAAGACTAAAAATTGAAAAAAGTCCTCAAAAAATGGTTATCTTGGTGAAAACCTAGCAATAGACACTTTGATGCATCAACCCAAAAAAATCAAAAAGATAAAAATTAAAAAATTAAAAAAATAGAAAAATACCAAACAAAACTGAAAAAGAAGAAAAAGTGCCTTGGCGAAAGCCTAGTAAATTGACGCCATGGTAGAAAAAATAGAATCTCTGCCAAGTAGTTGAAAACCTTGTAAATAGGCACCTCTTGTACTCAGTGCTCCATCTATAAATGCTCGGTCTTGGCTACCCTTTACTTTAGTTTGTACATAAGCTTTCAGTCACTTTCATGACACTTTGATTCTTCTGAGAGCCCACCTGGCTTGAAACTGATCCAGAGTCATGGTCTGGCGTCAATCAAATCGGCTTTGTCATGGCACTATGAGTCAAGTCAATCATTATAATTTGAGTTTGTTACCAAGGGACATGGGTCCCAAAACTTTGATCACATCTTTGGTTTACACCAAAGTTAGTAATCTTGTCATTTCTAAAGGACATCTTGCTACTGATGCAACATGTGTTTCTTAACACTATCTTTGGATGCATCTATATTTATTAGCACACATTGGATAACACACACATAAACAAAAGATTGATAGCACTCAAACACATTGCACTCACAAGAACGACGGTGTTTCTCAACACCTCATACATGTACACATTCAAAAACTTTGAAATTGGTGTAAGAATGTTGAACTTCTCTTTATATGTTGTATGTTCTCATTATTTTTTGTTAATCATTTCTTTGTCTACTAATTGTTGGTGTGGTCCCGATGATCCTACAACATCAAATAAACTAGGTGTATGTGATAAGAGCTCCTGTATTAAGGCAAAAAAGCCTCACATCCCTCTATCTCATTTACTTGCATGCCAAGGTGAGGTCAAAACTATCTCCTTAACTGTTATTTCTCTGCTTTTTTATGAAAGATCTCACTCATGGTTATCTTTTCTTTGAATGCCTTGATACTATTTACTCTTGCAATATCAACTAGAAACAATGTTCATTTCATCTCAGCTTTTGTGCCCTAATGCTTGCATTAGTTTCTCATATCTTATCCAATGAAATTCATATACATATACTTATGGTCACAGTGACACTAGTAAGGATTGTATCAACTCCGATGTTCCAAAAATGCTCAATGATGAAAAATTTCAAATCTAAAGGTTCAGTGACTACACCTTAGGTTACATTCATGTTAGTCTTGCATCTTCATCTACCTCTGCATGGTGTTGAAATCTGCATAATATCGATATCTTCCTCAAATGTGAAGGAATTGAGGTTCTTATTGATCAATCTTCATTTTTCCAAGTGGTTAGTTTTGCATTGATTGACACTAAAATTAAACCCCTGGCTAATTCGACTGTCCTGATGTCATTTTTCAGGATCGAAATTGAAATCTAAAATCATTTTGCTTGTCATTTTTTACATTTGAATTTTTCAGTCAACTACAGCTGACCACTTGCACAATCAATCTTCTAGACTCCAAACCAATAGAAATCTCTCACACTTTTCTTCTAGTCAATCCATGTATCATACTTTTGGTCAATATGGTCAAACAAGACCTCTCATTAAGTACATATTTTGTCCTAACCGCTTGGGACCTATTTCTAATCAGATCAGCTTCTTCTTGCATCATGTTATCAATCAAATTGTTTCTGATCAGTGGGGCACCTAGCTATATTTTGAATTCTCTCCTGAGGGGGAAATATTAGGACATCAACATTCTAGTGATCACATCCTCAATCAAAACACCATCGCTTGGGGCATCTTAGCTTCATCACATCAAATCACGTTGAGATCATCTTATATCAAAGGAAACCTAATCAATTGTCTTATACAATGGTGAATACAGTCAAAATTAGACAAGATGAGTCTTATACGAGCTGTTCATTATTGAAACCAAATACATCGCTTCAAATCAAACTGGTTATTCGTTCAAACCAATCAAAAGGTTTAAGAGTTGTTGACAAATGTTCAATTTCATGGCTTCAAATAAAATTAAGCATTCTATTTTATATCTTTTGATCTATCTTTGTCCAACCAATCTCGAAGTCGGTCTTCTTCTTCAAAAGAATGGTTCATCGCTTCAAATCAAACTATTTTGGGTCTTCTTGCTAACAAGTCTTTGAATGAATGCATTGATTGCACATTGATTCAAAGAGGGGAAACTATAATCACATAAAAATGGTCATCTAAACCCTAGACCCCCAATCACAATAATTAACAAAGAAACCCTAATCTTGGTAAACCCTAACTCCTAAATCAAACAGGCAATTCCTCAATCTATCAAATTCAAACTGATCTGACCTAAACCCTAGGTCCTAATCAATCATCTTACTTGATTAATTAATTAATTCCTACAAATGTAATACATTGGCAAATAAGCCTTATGTTAATTATTTAATTGATATTTTTGATATATTAATTAAATAAAATTACAAATTTTCCAATTAAATATAAGGGTAATTAAATTAATTATAAAAATAAAATGTGCATTTAAATTCAATTAAATATTTAAAAATGCATATGACATCATCAAATCCAGTTAACTAATTATCAAATTGGAAACAATCCATTTCCACTCAGTTAACTGATTCTCCACTATTTATCATTTTGGAAACAAAGTTGTTAACTAAAAATGATTTTGGAAGTTTGCAAAAAGACTGAATCTTTTGACCGATCAAATTGCTTGCACATGGATTGTGCTTCCTCAAACTAATCTAAACCACTCATTTCCTCTAATCTTGACCGTCTATTTGAGAGATATTTTCTATAAAAGAGAAGCTTTTTTCCTTTACAAGGATCCTAATTTTCATTTGCTATTGTTATTCTACATAATTTTTAGAGCATTCCTCCATTTAAGTTTTCAATTGTTTAACATTTTAATTTGTTTTCAATCATGCAAATCTTAATTTCAGAGCATATTTGAATTTGGTGCTTTAAAAGGAATCAATCACACTTTAATTTGGTGCTCTAAAAATGATCTAATTAGCTTTGTATTAACCACAAACTGCATAATCAATTAGATTAGATCATTTAGATAAATATTATAGCTTTAAATCCTTCATTTAGGATATTGGTGTAGTCACTGAGTTTGCGATGACCTGAGAGAAAACTCATACTCCTGCCTACTAGAAGGCAATGGGTCGGTGTCGGTTAGTTTAGTCTAGTTTATTGCATTTTGATTTCACATTTTCTAACCATCTCACCACGTAAAGACTCATTGAAGTGTGTTTTTTTTGAATCTTATAGGAAGAAACCCATTTCCATGCATACACCAGTAACATGCTACCAATTTTTCACTCTTCTGAAGTGAGCTCTGTGAGGAGCCAACCCTGTTAAAGGTTACAATACACATTGTTAGGTGTGACCCTGTTAAATGATTTAATCACCATGTTAGGAGTGGCCTTTTTATAGGACTTAAGATCATTCCATTAGAATTTCACCTTGATTAAATGATTTACAAAATGATTGTTAGGTCAACCTTGATTAAAAGATTTTAACTGATACAATGGTTAGAAAGTAACATCATTTTTGATCTGAAATAAACAAATCACTTTGGAAAAATGGATCCACTTTAGCTCCAATGATGATCAACTGACTGGCCTTCATTATCATCTTTATCTCTCTGATCTTCTTAGAAATCCTTCAAGCAATCACCACTTCACAGTTTTTTACTACTCGTCTTAGCCTTCTCTACTTTCTGCTTAGATTAGCTAATCAATTGAATCAATCTCTCTTAGCATAACCGACAATTAGGTTATCCTTATACATCTCTAACTAGGTAGCTCGATCTTTTTCTTCTTAATCATCACCATAGATCTTAGGGTTTGGTCAGATCCAATGAATCCTTCCAAAATTTTGTTCTCCTTCTATCTTTCTTGATACTTCTCAAAACTCCTTCTTGAATCCATACATAGAAATGATTAATCATTCATTAAATGCTCCAAGTCATTCATCCTTATCTTCAACACACTTTACATATCCCAATAAGTCAACTGTGTCGGCAGGGAATCGTGATTACTTCATAAACTGTAAAATACTGACACTCGATCATCACTGTGTTCTTTCACTCGGTCATTACTAGATAAATTGGTAAATATTGATGCTTGTTTGACACTATATAACTTGGTATGTATCGGTGCCCAGTCAACACTAGCATCACTCATCTTAAACATAAGTTCCTTAAGCTTCTTCTCTTTTGCTTGGTCAAGACTAATCTTTTAGTCTTCCTTACCTCACTTAGTGTTAAAGATAAAAAACACATTAGCTTGACAATGTGCCAACTAATCAAGTACCCATTTTATTTTCTCATAACTCAACCATTTCACTATGTCTTCTTGTTATCTCCTCTTTTTAAATCTTCTTCATCAATCAAATGATATGGCACTTTACTAGATAGCAACTATCTTACCAGTTAAGGTTTGACATCAATGACAATATATCAATTGTGTCAATTATAGCTTCCAACAATAAGTTCAAAGCCAAAGAAAACTATAGTAAAGGAGACTCCTAGCACTGCTAAGGTGATAGGGAAGAGGAAGAAGGAACAAGCACAAAGAGAGAAGAAAGGAGTAGATGAAAAAAATGAGGATACTGAATAAGAAAGCATGTAGAAGGAACTTAAGGCATAAGGAAAGAAATCAAAGGTAGTAGGCGCTCCTACCACTAATTCTGTTGAAGATAAATCTGATAAAATGGATTTTGGAAAGTTTATATCTATTGAAAACATAGTGGTTAATGTGAAATTTCAAGGTGCATTGGTTGGAGTCCAAACATTTTATGAAAAGGTGAATAAAGAAGACAAAAGATTTATGGAAGATGTTGTAATTTTCAGTATGCATAGATTAAGAAAATCATCTATAGAAAGGCAAGGTCAAATCCCTAAAACATTTTATTATGTAATTAATGCTATGTGGAAGCATGTAATTTCAAGAGATATATATTTTTCAAACATTCTTTGTTGATCTTAATGTCTGATTCTATTGTAGAAGAGATAGAGAACAAAGTTAAAGAGCTAGGGCCTCTAATCGCAACAAGAGTTAGATCTACAAGGTTGATGATTGGATAATTTCAATTGGTAAGGGATGAAAGTGAGGATATCTTGAGAAAACACTTAGGTTTTAATAAAGACACAAGTGGAACAACTCCTATGAATGTTGATGAGGAGACAACAAAATAGAAGAAGGATTACCTGGTGGTAATACAAACTGCATAAGGTTTCAAGATTGATAATATGCAAGTTACACTTGATGAAATTGATAGTAGAACAAATGTTCCTATCATGGATGTATAGAATGACCCATTGAATACACAAGGATGGTAGGCATAGATTGAAATGTAGAAGGAAGATGATACATTGAGCACAGGTACCGATCAAGGTAAGACCAATGATATACAAGGAAAAGACACTACCAATGTGAAATCACAAGAGAAGGAAAAGGAAAAGGGAGATACAGAAGTTAACATCACAGAGAAACAAGTACAAGAAGAAGAATTTATTGAAAAGGATCAAAGTGCATATAAGGTCACTCATCCAACAAAGTTTGAGACACAAATTGATGAGGTCTTAACACTTAAAAGATAGATTGATCTTAGTGCAATGAGCCTTGAGGAGATGATCAACATTTTTTTTGTAATTAAGTCAAAGGAAAAGAAAAAGATGATGGAACAAGATTCTCATGTAATTTTTATTGCACAAGACTTATTTTCAGAATTATTGAACACTATTACATATGATAAAAATTCTAGACCCAAAGATCAGTTAGCCCATCTGGTAGCTACAACTGGTGAAGAGTTGAAAATTCTAGAAGATGCAACAATTTTGAGGATAGAGAAGGCCTATGATAAGAAAATATCAAAGACTTTAGCTCAATTAATTATCACTGATAATAAAACACTCATAGAATTTTTTAACCAAATTAAGAGTGTATTGACTAAATAACACAAGGAGGGAAGGGAAAATAGGGGGCCAAAGAACCCCCATCTAGCCAACCTCCTCACAGAACAACTCAAAAGTAACAACATAGAAAGGGAGAGAAGAAACGTAAAAACTTTATATTATTTCATCAAACTTATTATATATCAGGTTATAATGCCTTCCTGGTTTTGGTCATATACATTCAAATGTTTATAGAATAATATTAATACATGTGAGGTCACATACCTACAATTTGAATCTGCAAACTCTATCTTCTATTCCCAAATTGATACCCAAATCTCATGTCCTAATCTAAGTGCAGAAAACCAAATATATACAAGAGTCCACCAAAGTGGTCGGCACTCAGATCCTAAAGATCCAACATAGGAAATAGTAAAGACCTATATTTAGGTCCACACACATCCCAATGAGAGATCCCAACACTAAATAAACTAAAAAAATTAAATGTAGAACTCAGCCAAAAGATCCAATATCAAAATATACAACTCGGTAAGAAAGCCAACCGAGCACAGAGACCAGTCGGTGAACAACCACCAAGTAGCCAAAAAACTACCGAGACCCATCGGTAAAGAAAGATAGAAACAAGTAAATGATCCCAAGAAGAGAAAAAACAAGTATTCAACCAAACCAACAAAATAAGTTACCAAGCACTTTACCGAGCAGCCTCCAACAAGATACTAAACCAAAGAAAATATTATTTTGGTTGATCAGGATTTCCAAAGAACCCAATATGCTCCTGCATCAGACACCTGGGGTTAAAAGAAATGATTATCTAAATCATGTATCAGGTCTAATCAGAATTGAATCTAACTCAGATTGAGAAATCCAAGATGAGTCCTCAATCGGTCTGTTCTTCCATTTGATCATATGTACTCCATGTAATTATTTCCTCTTATGCTTCTACCAACTTTGTGTTCCAAAATCTTCTCAACTTCTTCCATTTGTTTCTTAGGATAATCACTCGGTACTGTCACTTCTTCATCAAGTTCATGATATTCATACAAATCTGAAATATTGAATATAGGTGATATATCCATATCAGTAGGTAATTCTACTTCATATGCATTTCTACTGTCAAATCTTCTCAATATCTTGGAAGGACCAAATTTCTTCATCTTCAATTTACCATATGTTCCAACAGGAAATACCTTTATTCAAATGAACCATAACTGCATCACCAACTTCAAAATTCTTATGTCTTCTTGATCTATCTGCATTATCCTTGTATTTTTTATTACTTTGCTCCAACTTATGTTTTACATCTTCATGCAATGTCTTCATAAACTCAGAAAATTTCTCTCCTTCGTCACTTCTCTAGAAATATCTCTTAAGTTTGATATACCTCTCAGTTGTGTGCCATGAACAATCTCAAAAGGTGTTTTTCTAGTACTTCTATTCATTGAACTGCTATATGCAAATTGTGCTTGTGCCAACATCGAATCCCAATTACTTGGTGTTTCTCCAACTAAGCATCTCAATAAGTTACCCAAAGTTTGGTTTACAACCTCTGTTTGTCCATCAGTCTATGGATGAAATGTAGAACTATATTTCAACTCAGTGTCCAGCTTCTTCCAAATTTTTTTCCAAAAATAGCTAAAAAACTCACATGGTATTAAATGTGTCATCTTAGAAAATATATCCACAACCAAAAATATGGAATCATTACCTCTTGTTGTCCTTGGTAAGCCAAGAACAAAATCCATGATGACATCACTCTAATATTTCTCAGGAATAGAAATTGGTGTATACAATCTAGTATTCTAACTCACTCCTTTTGCAACTTGACAAACTCCACAGCTTTTCACAAATTTCTAAACATACTTAGACAATTGAGGCCAAAAATACATTTCCTTAAGAAAATTCAATTTCTTATCAATACCAAAATGTCCAGCCAAACCACTAATATATTTTTCCTTGATGAAATTAGTTCTCATTGATCCTCTCGATATACACAATTGAATAGCTTTGAACAACATATCTTCTTGAATGAAATAGTCTTCATACTTATTTGGTTGATTTGGAATAGGTGCTCTGCACACTCTCCACTGGTCAAAAAAATGAAGGTCATTTTCATACAAATTCTTCAAGTCGTTAAAACCAAGAACCTCAATTTTCATTTCAGTCAAGAAAGATCTTCTCCTACTCAATGCATCAGCAACTCAGTTAGAAAATCCACTCTTATGCTTTATCAAAATGTGAAACTCTGCAAATACTCTACCCATTTCATATGTCTCTGATTCAACTTATTTTGGCTACCCGAATACTGTAAAGCTTTATGATCAGTATACAACACAAATTCACTCGGCATCAAATAATGTCTCCATTTCTTTAGAGCTTGAAAAATAGCATAGAATTCTTGATCATAGACATAATATTTCCTCTTAGAATAACTCAACATTTCACTAAAGAAATAAATAGGTTTACCTTCTTGAGTCAACACAACTCCTATTACACTTCCACTTGAATCACATTCAACTTGAAATACCTTATTGAAATTAGGCAAGGCTAACACAAGTAATTCAAAAACCTTTTTTTTCAAAATCTCAAAAATCCTATCAACTCAATGGATCCATTTGAATTCTCTTTTGTCTCCCCTCATTGTCTTAGTCATAGCATTACAAATAGAACTGAAATATTTGATGAATTTTCTGTAAAAACTTTCCAATCCATGAAATGATCTTACCTCACTAACATTCTCAGGTGTAGGCCAACTATGTATAGCTTCAAATTTCTCAGGATCCATCTTCAAACCATTAGCTAAAATCAAAAAACCTGAATAAACAAGTTCTTCTTTCATGAAGGAACACTTTTTCAAATTTATCAGCAAATTTTCTTCTTTCAATCTCTGCAACACTTGTCTTATATGCATCAAATGATCTTCTCTAGTCTTACTAAATATCAGAATATCATCCAAGTATACAATCAAACATTTATTCAATAATTTCTTCAAAAATTCATTCATCAACCTCATAAAGTATTCAATGCATTAGTTAAACCAAAAGGCATAACCAACCACTCATACAAACCTTCTTTTGGCTTGAAAGAATTCTTCCATCAATCACCTTCTTTGATTATGATTTGGTGATATCCACTCTTCAAATCAATTTTGGTGAAATATTTTTCTCCACTCAAAAAATCTATTATATCATCCATCCTCGGTATAATAAACCTATACTTAACTATTATTTTCTTTATTTCTCTTGAATCAGTGCACATTCGCCATTCTCCATTCTTCTTAGGTGCTAACACTTATTGTATTTCACATGGACTCAAACTTTCTCTGATCAAACCCTTTTTTAACAACCCATGAATTTGTTGGTTGAGTTCCTCATTCTCACTCAGTGTCAATCAGTGTGGTGCCTTATTTGACAAACTTTCTCTAGGAATCAAATCCATACAATGATGGATATCTCTCATCAGTGGAAAACCATCAGGTACATTATCTAAAATTATCTCCTTGTACTCGGTAAGCAATTTATCAACCTCTATAAGAACTTCATCTTCTGTATTCTTACTTGGTTTGTTAAGAATTAAAGAATAACAAATATCATTCCTTTTCAAATCCTTAACAAACTCTCTACCTTCCATCAAACAGACTTTCACAGATGTACATATCTCATCAACATATTGTTCAATCAAAGGTAACAATATTTGCTTCTTACCATCAACCAAAATAGTACATCTATTCACTCTTCCATCATTTATAGCATGTCTATCATATTCCCAAGGTCTACCCAAAAAAATATGACAACAATCCATTGGCATAATATCACACAATACCTTATCATAGTATTTTCCAAATTTCAAATTCACAAAACATTGTCCACTCACCAGTAATGTATGCTCATCCTTGATCCATAAAATATGATAGGGATTGAGGTGCTTCAGTCTTTCCAACTATAACTTTGTGACCATCTCCTCAGATTATAGATTCCCCGAGCTTCCACTATCAATAATTACATTCCAAACTTTGTTTGCAACTCTACATCTGGTCTTCAACAAACTTTTCCTTACAGGATCTTGCTTATCTTTCTCACTCCAAATTATCCTTCTGATCATTAGATTTCCTTCCTTCTCAAGTTCATTCGGTGACTCTTCTTGCATCAAAGAATTCACGATACTACTAACTTTCTTTCTTTCATGGGTACACTCAAAGGATCTATGCTCTTCTTCACCACAATTGTAACAACTTCCTTAGAACCCTCTTCTTCTATATCCACCCCGGGAGTAGTTGCCTCTTCCTTAGAATGAACTTCCACCTTTCCATTTGGTCTTTCCTTTGTCTTGATATGTGTATGGATTTTTCTTGTTGGGTTCAGATCTATTTTTTTCACCATGAGTTCTACCTCTTCCTCTAGGGAATCTACCACCTCTTCCTCTTTGCCTTTGTTCATATCTTTTGTTCAATTTATCCTCACCTTTTAGGGAAAACTGATATGCCTCTTCAATGCTTTCCATCTTTATAAAGTTGATCTCATCTTGTATAGAACTTCTTAATCCATTTAGATACCTTGCTATTCTTTCCACTTCATCTTTAGCATGTCCAGATCTGATGTCTAATCTATAAAATTCCTCAATGTAATCTTTTACCAAACTATCTTTCTGCTTCAAACTTTGCATTCTCCTAACTAGGTTAATCTAGTAATCACAAGGTAGAAACTTGCCTTTAAATTTTTTTATCATCTTATCCCATACCTTGATCTTGTCTTTACCTTTCTTCTTTTGGTCCAATTGTAGATGCTCCCACCGCAAGGATGCATGACCTTTCAACTTTGCGCTTGAAATATTTACTTTCTTCTCCTCTGATACATTCTCATACTCAAAGTATTTCTCCATCTCAATTATCTAGTCTATCATTTCTTCAAAATCCAACTTTCCACTATACTCAGGAGGATTAAATTGAGGTGTGGAATTAAAACTTATCAGAGCTCTCAGGAATATCTCTTCTTCCTAATCCATGATAGGTGCAGGTTCAACTTCTCCTTGCACTTCTTCAACTTCATCATAACTAACATCTTCAAGATGTCTTCCTCTGCGCCGGGCTGTCTCAACAACTCCCAATCTTGTATAAATTTGTCTAAGCATATCATCTAGACCTGGATCTTCATTTTCTCTCCCATGAACCATCTTGAAACCCTATACAATTGTAGGTTAGATCGCAATCTTCCACCCCACAACAATATCAACCAACTAGGCTTAGGTCTTACAAGAAGGAACCTAGATCTCACCTCTACTCTGATACCACCTGATGAAAGGAGAGCAGGGAATAATAGGGGCCCAAGGTACTCCCAACTATCCAACCTCCTCACAGAAAGACTCGGAAGAAACAACATAGAAACAGAGAGAAGACACAACAAAAATTTATATTATTTCATCAAACTTATTACATTTTGGGCTATAAGGCCTTCTCAATTTCGGCCATATACATTCAGATGTTTAAAAAATAATATTCATACATGCAAGTTCATAGACCTTCAATCTGAATCTGCTAAGTCTATCTTCTATTCCCAAATTGATACCCAAAACTCCTATCCTAATCTAAGAGAATAAAACCAAATATATACAAGAGTCCACCAAAGAGGTCGACACTCAAATACTAAGGATCCAACATAGGAAAAAGAAAAGACCCATATTTAGGTCCACACACATCCCAATGAGAGATCCCAACATTAATTATGCTACAGAAATTAAATGCAGAATTTGACCAGAAGATCCAACATCAAAATATACAACTCGGTAAGAAAGCCAACCGCACAGAGACCAGTTAGTGAAACCCACCGAGTAGCCAAAAAAATACCAAGACCCATCAGTAAAGAAAGATAGAATAAGGTAACCGATCCTGTGTGGAGAACAAACAAGTCTTCAACCAAATGAACAAAAGAAGTTACAAAGCACTTTACTGAGAAGCCTCCAACAAGCTACTAAACCAAAGCAAACATAATTTTGGTTGATCAGGATTTCCAAAAAATGTACTAAAATTTTGAAGATTATTTCTAATTTATCTCAATTTTTGAAAGATTTGGAAAGGTAAAAGAGTGAAGCTAAATGAGATCTTAGGCTACTCATAGCCAATTTTAATCCCGACATTGAATCTGCTATAATATTTGGTGGGAAAGTGAGTAATATCAACACTATGTTGAGAGCCAATTAGTCTAGACAAGAAAATAGGATTGCTAACTCATTTGAGTTGCAAATTTTATTTATACCAAATATGGAAGTCTTGCAATAGGGAGTGAAAGAGGTAAAAAAATCTTTGGCATTCTCAGATGTGGGTATTGTTGATACTTTGGAAGAGCTAGCATTTTTGTTAAGTGGGCATATAGCTACAATGGAAGTTCTACAGAAGACAAAGGATGGTGATCTACAGATTTTGAAGGTTAGCCTCAATGATATTTTGAGTAGAATGTAATTAAGTGATACTAATCCTCTATAAATACAATTTTTACATTTTTGTCATTCCTTTGTCATTTTTGTCAAAGGGGGAGGTAATGTTTGTAGTGTATGATGTGCTTAAGCTGAAATTTGGCTCAGTTATTTTTGTAAGGATTAAGGGATGTAGTATACATGATTTTAATTCCTAGGGGGAGCTTTTGAGATATTGGGAAATTTTTACTGCAAATGCAATGTAATGTATTTTTTATTTCTGTAGTAGATTCGATACTCAAGCAAATTTCATGTTTATTCTTCTAAGTGTTGCCACCAATGCCAAAGGGGGACATTGTTGGCATTTGGTGAAGATAATCTGTGTTTTGATCATAGTATTTTATTGAGGTGTTATCATTGCTGGAAACATGATGTATTGGATATGAGAGATCATTTGTACCTATGGTGATGGAGATTCAATTGAATGTGATTAAATCTAGAGCTAGAGATTGAGTTAAGGTGTGTGGTTATGAAATTATCATCCACAGAGGTATATCTACCTATGTCTATGACAACATCAATTAGTTTAAAGAATTGATTGAGTTATTGAAGATTCAAGTGAAACTGGCAGGAAGAACAGAGGATAGTAAGAATAAGTTTGATTGTATCAGTTTACTGATCAGTTTAATAGTAGGTAATGATTGTTTGTGATCCAATTTATTTTGTATTGAATTTATTGGGTTCACCAATATATTTTTTTGGGATCAGATTGGAATTTTAGGGTGGTGGATAAAGCTTTTTAGGTTAAAGGTCGACTTGTATAACTTGTTATAAAAGAAGGATGAAATTATGAATTAGGGTAACAGTTTTAGGTGTTGCAATTTGAATTGATGATTGTTGGAGTTAGTTGATTTATAAGGAGGTGCAGTGATCATAGATGAAGAGGATGTGTTGGACAAAAATTTTATATTCAGATCAAACATTCTTGATTCTATCTCAAGGCAAGCCCTAACATGTTTTCAAGTTAAAATCCTTTAACAAGGTCACTCTTCACAAGGTGGGAAGGATCTTTAATAGGATTTGATGTGAAAATAATTCAACCAGGTGACTCTTAGAAGGAGTTTTAAATCTCTTAAGAGAGTAGTCTTTAACAAGACTTGTTAGCTTTTAACCAGGCTAAAATACTCCTAACCGGGTATATCCCTAATAGGGTGATTGTAACAGCTCCTAATAGGGAAAATTTCTTGGTGCACTAGTGAAATTTGTGGATACCATTCCACACGTGGTTTTCTCCCTTTAACAAGGGTTTTCGTGAGAAAATATTGTGTGTTGTGTCTATTTGATGTGAATATTTTATGTGTTAAGTTTCAATGTGCTTTTTTCTTTTGCATGTTGGATCTTGTGGAGAATATTTAAGTTTTATTTTAGTTTTTTGGATGCACTGATTCACCCCCCTCCCTCTCTCAGTGTCTTTGAATACTAAAAAATTCCTCATATTCATCCAAGTAAATAAGGATCCCTTTAACTCTACATTGTTGGAAATACAATATTGGGAAAGAAAGATATTGAGAGGGGGGGTGAATCAGATCTTGAATTTTAATCACTTTAAAACAAACTGATCCACAATTATATAGATATTTAATAAATCTAACATCTAGTGGCATCCATGACAGTAAATGAATAACACAATACATAGAAATTGGTAACCAAAAAACCCAAATAGGTAAAACTGGGGTGGGGATGAAACCCACAAATTCTTTAATGCTGCAGCAATAAAGTGTGCTTGTTAGGGCTACAAGAGTTTGATTACAATATGAAATCTACCTAGTTAAAGGTCTGCATGGTTAAGAGATTTAGATCATTACAATCTACCTTGTGAAAGGATTTCAACTTACAATAAAGTAAGCACTCTGCTAAGAGATTTAGAAAAGTCTACTAGAACTACTCTGTTAAGAGATTTCAGCTGATACACTTGTTATAATGTCTCAAGATATGATCCTTCGATATACACTATGATGGTGATAATGGATCTCCTCTTTATAATACCTTCTCTGATCTTATAATCTGATATGTCCTTACTCTACTGCTCACTGCTCTTCTACTCTACTAGATCTATGCTTCTTGTCAAAAAAACCCTTCACACATCTCTCATGTATGTCTACGTGGTGCAATGGCTTATTGGCTTAATGAATAGATCTTGAGCACTTTGTCTTTAAGCCATAATGCCGACCACATGATCAAAAGAAAATTGATCGATATTTAACTTGTCTCTAACCTCAGCTGGCTCTAAAAGGAACATGTGGCAACTTTTCGCACACTCTCCACCCCTGAAAGAATATACCTTGATTCCGGGCGAATGAACGACAACCGCTCTTCATCTTTTCTTTCAATCGTGTACTCGCAACACTTTTTTGACTGGATGTTTAACCATATGTGAGTGAGCCATGACCACACATAACCTGCAACATAGACCACGTCGCACACTTGTACAACAAAAAACATTAAGTGGTTTAGCTCAACGACTGCACGACTAAGCATAAAAGGTGACCGCTATGGAAAAATTAAATGATGTGAAGAATTGAGACCTTAAGTGGAAAAAAGGGTAATGAAGGATTATAACATCCACCAAGGAGAAGGGTTTAAGAGGCTTCAATGGTTTTTTGCATATGAAGGATTCAAAATCGGACATAAAACATGCAGAGAGCCAGATAAAGATAAGGAATCAAGTGCAGAAACATACAAGCTGGGATCTACCCTTGTGGGAGCCTCATTTTCTCCACTTGTAGCCAAAATTGCACATGATGTGAAATTTGGGTAACATTTTTGGTGATTTTTGTTTAATGTCAGCCTGCTAGACATATAAAACCAGTGGCCTTATGACATTCCATTGGGCAAGGAGTCTGCATTTGAGCACACAAAGAATTCTGGGAAGGAAGGAGGATTGAAAATAGGAGGAGGGAATACGAACCAAAAATAGGAAAGGACTATACAAGCAGAAACAAAAAACTATGCACAAGTACTTGGAGGAAAGAAAGCAAAAACTAACCTAACCTAAACCAACTACTACAAAAAACTAGTCAAACAAACCCATTCACTGGAATGTTAAAATAGCTATATTTCCTCTTAAGGATATCTTGCATTGAGCACATAAGGATAGATACTGAGACATGAGGCACATAAAAGTATGTCAGAAAGTATAGAAATGCCTCTTGAAAAATGGGATCAAGCTTACTTACCTCAAATTGATCATATGAGGATGTCTCCATAAACTCCTTTTTGGCCAATTATGTGATGGGGAATCCTCTTGAGATGACATACTTGGAGCTCTCTTTGATGGTCTCCTTCTTATGATATGCCTTCAAATCTTAAGAGTTAATATGCAACATAGGAAATCTCATCAACTCATTCTCTATGGTCAGAGGATATTTATCCTTAAAAGAGCAAGCAAAGAGCTCTTCATAACTATGAATTCCCTGAAGGTCTAGAACAAATGGAATTGGTTACAACTCATGTTTATACACAAAATCCTTAGGAAGAGAGAAATCCAAGACTAGGCCTCCTTCAATAGGCACATAAATTTGAACCTTTTCCCCAGGGGAAAAATATTCCTCATATAATCTATCACAAAAACCTTTTATGATATTGAAAAAATAATTTTCTTCAAGGTTTTTTCCTATGCTCTCTCCTTGGAAAACATCTTCCATGACTACAGGCTCATGAATTAGAATATCATCGGGATCAATTCCCTCCAGCTGCTGCAAAATTGCAGAAGTGGTTGTGACCATGTCTTCTACATCTAGCTCAACAAAGCTAGGCAGCTCATCCAACAAAGACATGGCATCTTCCTCTTTATCAATCCCCTACTGATGGTGATCCCTTTGTCATAATTGACCTTCAGCCATAGGTAATGGCATGTCTTCTTATCCTTCAACAAAATGGGAATCTCATCAAATAAATCAACCAAGAGCTCAGGTTGAGCATTAATCTCCATTTCTTCATCACATGAAGGCTTATCTACCACAATTCCTTTCCCTGATGCTTGACTAGTATCCTTGAAAAAAATTTGCATCTGACAGCCAAGAGGTAGAATCCATGAAAGTTTCCATGGAAGTTCAATATCTTAAGAGACCAGAGGGGTCTCTTGGGATAAGAAAATGTCTTGAAAGAACTGCCCTTGCAGAGTGGTGGACTGAAACTCCTCAAGTATAGTCTCTTGGAAATAATATTGTCCCTTAAAACTTGGGATGTGAAACTAAGAGTGTTCAGATGTAGACATAGAAGGCATACCTATTTTGAAGCTTGGGAAATTAAATACTCTATCCTCCAGCTAGTGCTCCTTCATAACCAGCTCTCTTTGATGACCTTCCCTAATATCTTTTTGCACTTCCATCTCAGGGAGACATGCTTGACAATCTAATTCTTCTTGTTGTAGCATCTATGACTTCTCTTTCATAGGAAACTCATAGTTCATGAAAATAGGTGAGTAATGTGGAGTTTCCTTTCCAAAGAATGGGTTTGAGTGATAGCCAGCTTCTTGGGTGCTTTATGTTGGGGCCATCTTCTTGATTGGTTTGAAGGGTTGAAATGACCTCTTTATCAAATTCTGCCTTTGGCCTTGGCAATTCCCTTGATATGCTGGTCTGCTTTGCTGATAGGATTGTCCTTGAGTTTGGTACTGCTCTGCTAGTTGAGACCTTGATTTTGTCCTTCCATATTAATCAACTCATTATTCATTGACTGCAATAAGCTCTTCATTTCTTGTTGACTAATTAATTCTCGTATCTCTTGGGAAGGGCCTGCATTTAACTCCTCACTACTTGAACTAGCTTGGGGTGCTAGAATAGTGGGTATGGGGTTGAATGGAGGAATTTTTAAAGGCATATTGAGCTGAATGATAGGGGAGATAGGCATGTGTGACCTTGGGGTTATCATACCAGCCTGAATTAGACAGTTTTTAGCCTTAACAACTATATCAAAAGCCTGGGGTAATGAAGTACCTCCCAAAGAGTGGATCATGACAGATGTATCACTACTCAAGATTTTCAAGAAATATAGAAAAGAAAAATATGTTGAATGCCTTATATTAACAGGAATTCTATTCCATGTCTTGAGAAATCTACCATTAAAATTTATCATCTATTCTTGAGGGGTTCTTTTGATACTTCGGAGCTGCTCTACTAGAGATAAGGAGTCTAATTTATCCTCAAAATGTTTGTTAAGGACTTCTCCAAGTATGTACCATGAATTAATGGATCCAACTACTAGAGTTCTAAACCATTCTAGGACTTTACCCTTAAAGGAGGCTACCAACAACTTGGTGGCCACATCTTCATCAGTGATGTTATGTATACTACAAATGGAAGCCACATCTTTTATGTGCTCATAAGTTGTTAATTGGCTTTCACCTCTGAAAGAAGGTATACTTTTTAGTTATGCT
This sequence comes from Thuja plicata, assembly GCA_018584345.1. Classification (NCBI taxonomy): domain Eukaryota; kingdom Viridiplantae; phylum Streptophyta; class Pinopsida; order Cupressales; family Cupressaceae; genus Thuja; species Thuja plicata. The sequence goes on from MU225528.1 coordinate 3,032,764, forward strand.
AGAGGAACATCATGGTGTTGGGAAAAATTTAATGGACTACCATGATCAAAAAGGTACAAATGCAAATTGCCTTGCCACAACAGGGATCTATTTTTTTCATAAGCCTTATTAGCACTGGGTCTTCTTTTTCTTAACACCAATGGAGTCTCTAGATATGTCTTGAAGAAAAACCTCTTTAGGTCAGTGCTATATAAACAACATATCAGAGATGACATAGTCCTGAAAGATGAACTTCTTTTGTGTTCCCATCGGGCGTGCCAGAATTGTTATACACTAAATTTTGCACCCTGCTAAGTGCTTGAGCCTAACAATCTAGTATAACATGGGAATCACTTCTAGGTTGTGGGACCTCTTCTATTTGAAGTGAATATTGTTGGTTTTTTTTTCCATTTTGTGGCCTACCCAGTAAAATTTTGAAGTTCCTAGTCATTTCTATGTTCAAGAGTTGAAATTCATGTTTGAAATTGTTTGAATATCTCTGCAAATGATATTTTCAGCCTTAAACCTAGTGAAAATGTCAAAAAACCTAAGTCCTAGGGTTACCTCTGTTCAAAATTGCAAAAAATCCCTAAAATCTCAGTCACATTTCTAATTTGAAGTTGCTTTTTTGTAACTTAAGTTCATAGAATAAGTCATGTACTTTTATGTTAGTCGCTTAGTCTTGTGAAGTAAATAGAATATTCCATTTTGTCTAGAGACTTAGTGAAAGGCCTTTGTCACGTTATCTTCTGATAAAAAGAATATACCTCAAAGGATATAGAGAATTAATGCAAAGCGTCCATCTCAAGTTAGATCCTACAGTGGTTGGGTTGTCTCGTGATTAACCCTGCAGTTTGAAAATTATTCAGCGACACTAAGATTTCACAGTTGCGAAGTCTCTGAATGAACCTGAGTTAAATTCCAATTTCAGTGTTAGTGTTGTTGCCTAGTCATGAAAGAAGTCAAGGGTTAAGTTAAGAATCATGAGACTTTGTGACAACCATCAGATGAAAAGAGATCTAATGGCAGTTGCGAGGTCGTTGTAAAGGCTTTAAAAGTCAAAAGTGATCCGGCAATCAGGAGACAAAAGGATACTTGAGACACGTATTCATAAGTTGCATAGTCTCTAATTAAAGTTTAAAATGAGAAGTACACATGGCGACCTAGAGATAGAAGTCACAAAGTATCATGAAGAATTAGGGTTTTCTTTGAAGATCTAGAGACTTGGCGCTGACCGTTAGATGCAGATAAGAGAAAGATCAATGGTAGTCGGGTTATCTCTGTTGGTGCTATTTCATGTTTGAGCTTTTCCTTGTAAATTTCTTGAGGTCCCCTGTCATCTATGGTGTCTAAGGATTCAAATTCATGGTTAAAATTATTCTCATGCTTCTGCAAAATCTGTTCTTACCTTTGACCTAGTTGAAAATGCTAAAAATTCCTGAACCCTCAAGTATATGTTATAACCCTATTTGAGTTTGAGTCTAAATGCCCTAAGTGTCTTGGTGGGTTCTATTTTTGCATTTCTTTTTCAGTCACTTAAGTTGTCATAAGTCATGTATTCACGTTAAAAGGGTTGGGTTATAAAGTTGTGTTATTCTAACCACTTTAATATTTCCTAAGTTGTGCCACTGAGAAAAGCCTTTTATTTCATTTTCTTATGTGGTGAGAAAATGTTTTTTGATCGGATGGCCCGCTTAATAGCTTAATCCAAAACCAATCGACATCTATTAGTTAAGCCATTAAGACGTGGTGTTGCATGTCCTTGGTGGGGCTGAAAGTCATAAAGCTTCTCAGTTAAACAGTGGACACGTTAAGAAATAATCAACAGTCTACTTAAACGCTTGAAGGTGAAATGCTCGACATCTATCAGACAATCCATTAAGTGGTGTTGACATCTGGCAGCTGGTGGACCTGGACACTCAAAGCTGGTGATAATTAAAGATCAGTTAGCTTGTTTCCAATCTGATGGTCAGCTTAATGGATTAAGGGTAAAGTGCTCAAAATCTAAAGAGTAAGCCAATAAGCAGTAGCGACATGTGTCCTAGTGGGGCCAGCTGAGGTTGTAAAGGTGGAGTTAAAGGAGCAACATCTATGAGAAAGATCAACGGTCGACTTAATCACTTAGGGGAAAAGTGAACAAAATCTAATGGGCAAGTGATTAAGTCTAGGCGACGCATGGCACAAAAGGTGGGTCTTGTATGGTGCTTAAGTCATGTTAATAAGGTTGCAAGTATAAAAGAATCTGACGGTCTGATTAAACGCTTAAGGGTAAAGTGCTCAAAATCTAATGGGTAAGTGATTAAGCGGTGTTGACATGTGTCCTAGATAAATAGTTGTTTCCATGAAAATAAGATAGTCGTCAGATGAAGAAAATGATGTTCAATATCTACGGCTTAAATTCAAAGTTGTCAAAATGAGCTGTAGAGAGTCGTTAAGCCGCAAAATTGAAGCTTGCAAATTGATTTTAGAACGTGTGGCCACTCCAACTGAATTTAATTTGAATGAATGATTTGATTGAAGCCATAAAATTGGTTAATTTGACTTGCAGTCACAATAATTCACCAAAGTCATTCAAGCAAAAAATAGAACTGCAGAGGTAATTAGCTCCACGCGACAACTTTGCAGAATAGGTAAGCTTTTCTAATTCACCAACATTCAAAATCTGAGTCAGATTTGCAGTTCAAAATGGTTCTTAGAATTCTTGTCTTAAAATATGAATTCATATCAAAAAAGCCCTAGATTCAGAATGGCCCCTAGGATTGAAATTTCTGGGGAAATAGACTACCAGAAGAGAAATGTTAGGGAGGATTTTCTACAACATTTGTCAGGATCTATAGGTGATGTGACTCAAATCAAGAGGATAGTTCCATTGAATCCTCATCTCAAAGTAGGATAAGGCCTATATGATTTGGGTAGATGGGCAAGAGATGTCAAAACCAGTTTTAATGGTCTCACCATGTTTAGAACTGCATATAGTCAAAGGAATGCCCCTACACCAGACTATAACATTTGGGAGTTAGAGGTGGGAAAATTGATAGCACTTGGGGTGTTTATGGATACTGATTTGTTCACTCTGATTGCAAACACTTATGACAAAGTGTCTAGGGTTGTTAGGGATACCCAAGGAAATGTCCTGTTGACTGTACATATGGATGACATTGACTTTGAATATTTTAAAGAGGTATACTAGACTCAGAGGGAGTATTACAAAGATGAGGCTTTAAAGGGATACTTCAACAAAATAGGTGACTTGGTTGTAGTAGGGCCTAGAACTCCAGAACCATTCAAATTGGATTTCTTTAATGGCAAAGCCACTAAAATGTATAGTGCCCTATGCCTTGTTTTGGGAGAAGGTGAATATGTAACAATACATGTCCACATAATGCTCATGGTGGTTCAGATTCTACATCCCCACCTATCAGAAGTCTTCGACTTTGCATCTTACATTGCACAACAAATGCATGAAGGTTTGGCAGGAATCCAAGAAAATAACATACTTAAACCAATGGGATTGTATTCCCTCATGATGCACATGTTCTTGTCCAATAATGAGACTTCTTTTAGGAAGAAATGGAATTGACTAAGTTCTAGGGTAATGAAGAGTTGTCTATTCAGATGTGGAGTGTTGATCTTTCATGGGATAGGAAAGAAGCTAGCTATGTTTACTTTGATAAGGTTTTTGTAACAAGGCTTAGGTCACTATTATGTAATCAAAATGTCAGGGTCCATAATGAAATGATGAAACTTTTGAGACCTAAGGAGTTTCCTCCAGAACTAAAGATTGCCCATAATTGGGGAGATCTAATTTTGTACCCTGTTTCTACAGTGATTAGAGTTTATGGATTCAGGGGAACCCCTAATGTGCTTCCCTATAGAGTCCCTCTCAAGATTGGAATTGCAGAGATCATAAGGCAATTGGGTGGATTACATGAGGAGGCCCTAGCAGGAAAGATGAAGGGAAGCATTTTCCCTACCCTCACCAGAGCCCAACATTTTATCATAACCAAGAATGGGTGGACCCAATTCGACAAGTACTTTGAGCCTTATCACTTAGCAACATCTGTATCCAGGTGTGCAGATAATGAGGAATTTATAATGGGTATGTTCAGAAAAAGAACCAAATGTTTGACATTAGAGCATCAGTTTAACTACCCTGAGGACATCATTAGAAATATTTTTGACATAGGTGACAAGGAGATCAGAAAGGAGAAGTGAATGGTGTATAAGAAGTCTTTAGACTTTGTGCACAATTTTGATAAGACTTATGACCCTCTCAAGGTATTCTCCCCATGGTCCAAGAAAATTGAGTCTTTAATGACTTTATTTGAGGGAATAATGCAGACCTTAAATGAGAAAAAGGTGAGGATAATGAAAGCTGAGCTAGAAAAGGCTCATGCTATTTTAAGCAAACTTCAGCAAGGAAGAGTGGTCCCACCTAGGGATTATGTAGTGTACAAAAGAAGAGGGTACACAACCATCATGCCCAAAGCTGACAAACCTCCTTGGCATAAAGGGAAAATGCCAGCAAGTGCTAGTAATCAAGAAGTACCCTCCCCCAAGAGACAAAATGTGGAAGAAAAAGAGAAAGAGAGTGAATTGTACTCTCCTACCCAGTCCCCCATGCATTTTGATGACCAAGCCATTACTGAGCAATTGGTTCAATTGAGGAATGCTGGAGAAATCGTTGTTACTACCAAAGAGTTACAATAAGGGATGTCGGAGGAACCTAGGCATACAGCAGTTGATCTCATAGTGGCATAATTCACTAGTAAGGAATTAGACCCTGTTACCAAGCAAGCCAGTGATGAATTCTTGTCAAATGACAATTTTTTCAAAACTAGGGCATTTATTCAATTTTTGTGGAGAAGCCATATAGATAAATTCAATCATAAATGTCAGAAGCTATAGGAATCTCAGCCTCATTGTGCTAAGGATGATATAGAGAAAGAGGTCAAGCAGGAGATGGTCTCCAAATTTGATAACATCACCCCAGAAGAAGGTAGGGAATTGGTTAAGAAGCAGGGGGTCTTTATATTGCCTCAATGGGACTTAGCAGATGTAGTAGTTTTTGATGTTGTCAGGAAACAGGAAAAACCAATGAACATTGCTGGGACATCAATTGGTGCCCATTTTAGTGAAGACCATGCAGCCTTGGCCATCTATTCATTAAAAAACAAACGTAAAAGAAGAGTGAAGGAAGATGGTGGGATTGAGGATGCTGAAAACCTCATTGTCAAGAGATTTTATAACACCTCGGGTACAGAGGTAGCAAAATTAGCCTTTCAAATAGCTAGTTTAAGCCTGAGAGTGAATGAGAAGGAGAAAGAGGCATATGATAGCCTGAACACAAAATATGAATTTGTACTCAAAGCCTACGATGATGAAAGGGTCAAGTCCCTATTAAAAGATAACATAATAGTAGCTTTGGAAGGAAAGAAAAAAGTACAATTAATGCCCCAAGAGGTAATTTCCTAGGAGCCTCACCAACCTTCCTCATCTAGTCCATTTGTGACTTATCCCCCGTCCCCTGCACCTTTGAGTCCAACTACCCAGGAGGCCATTGGTGCTGAGAGAGCAGAGTTGGAAGATGAAAAGAATAGGCATATGAATGAAAGATCAAGGTTAGAAAGAGAGGGCAAGAAGGATCTTGAAGACTCCCCTGCATATAAAGAGGCTGAGGAATTGGTGAAGCAAAGGCATTCTGACCAAATATATTCTAACCTCAAGAGATGTGCTAGTGAGGTTAACCTTGGCAACCTCTATTTATTAGGAAAGAAGATTGCTAGCATATTTAATAGTCATGATGAGGGAAAGGAGAAGTGGGATCTAATAGTTGATAACTGGAAGGGGAAGGCAGCCCATGTCAAATCCTTTTACTCTCTCTCAAAGGAACAAAACAATATTGACATTATTCTCACAAGAACCCACAAATGTCTCAAATCAATGGTCAACTTGGACACCAAGAAGAGCATGGTCATCAGAAGAGTAGAAACTTTAAGAGGAGAGTTCTCCAGGGATAGATATGGCATGTTTCCCAATATGTTCAAAATGGATGGGAACATAAAGAATGAAGCCTTATGGCTAAGGCAACTGAATGAAGCACTAACCAACAGAACAAAAAGTATTATTACATTGGGAAATACTAGCTAGTTTGTGCTAACTATTGATATTCTAAATAAAGCCAAGGCATTTTTTGAATCCTGGGAAGCAGAAACTGAGAAGGCCAATGTTGATTAGGTGGAGTTCAATAGCTAGAAGGATGAGGTGCTCAATTTCATTTGGCTAGATGATGAGGTGTTTACCACTTGGGTGAGCAAATATGGTGTGGTCACTCAGGTAGCATAAGGAAGTAAATATAAGAATGACAACGAGCACTAAAGATGTTGAGCTGTGTGAACAAATCAAGATCAAGGATTATGCATCACTAAGAGCACATATTCCTGATGATAAGGACCCAACAACTTTAGAGCAGCTTCAAGCATTCAAGCGGTCATTGGACAAAAGATTACATGGCTTGTAACAAAGATTTGTTATTCCCTTCGCCTGATTTTTTTTCTCATCTGTAAAATGTATTTTTTCCTCTAGCCTAGTCATCCGAACTTTGTTGCATCCTTATTTTCCAAAAGGATTCCAAGATGACTAGGGCTATCGATAAATACCAAGTTGTAATATTCTAAAAGGGATGGTAAAATAAAAACTGCAAAGCAGACTTCTGAATTGTGTCTAAACTTTGGTTTTGAATCTTTGAATGTACTGATGTCAAGTTTATATTAATGAAATACAATGGAATCTCCATTTTTACACCAATGATGTCTTTTTGTATTTTATCTTAGTTCTTGTATGTTCAATTTGTAAGGCAATTTGAGTATACTGGTTATAAGGTAGCTATGTCATTGTTTGTGAGTTTCTTTCAAGGGGAGTTTAAATCTTGCAGATAATTGCAGAGGGTTAGGGCTTATGAAGGAATTTGATACAGCGGTGTGAGGATGAGAGGATAATATGTAAGACATTCCATCTGAGGTTTTGTTAATATTTTAATTAATTATCCCTGATATATGTGTGTTTATTTTGACTCTATGACCAATGATTAGGTACTGGCCAAAATGCTGACAAGTGGTTGTTATCATCAATCCAATATTAATCAATTTTTATGTTTCTGTTATCTCAAATATATGTCTAGTTAATTGTATAGAATACAATTCACTTTAGTGATTCTTTAAAGAGAGAATCAATAGGTTAGCCTTCCTAGTTCTGAGAACTTAAAAAGAAGAAGGATTATAAATGCTTGACCCACTGTAAGATTCTCTGTGAATCAGTGAATCTGAAGATAGGTGCACCTGCCTGAGTTTGTGGAGATCAAAGTGAAGAAGGATAGCATCCTTGTTAATTATCCTTGTTCATGTATGAATCTGAGATGGGAATAGAGGGTTAGGCATTTATTGTTGTTTGAATTGATTCCTACAAGAAAAAGAGCTAACAAATTGGCGACTCTATTGGGGAGATTTTATAATGGTCTAAGAGTCATGTTCATAAGACAATCTGTCCTCGCAATTATGAGAATTAGTTTTTTTTCCTCATAATCATTAAAGATAGTTTCATCTGCTTGTCTATCATGGCACACTGTTTGAAATTGTTGGTCCTAAAAATGATACAGATCTTATCTCAGTTAGAATAATTGGTAATTCTAAAATCTCTAATCTGACCCCTTGTCTATTTTCAAGAAGAAAATCCACTATATGGAATAGATTTGCATTAATATGGGTAGTGAAGAATAATTTTCTTGAAGTTACCAGGTGAGGATTTATCAAGAAAACTTTATTTTCAAGTTTCATTCTAACTTATTGCTATAAGAAGAAACCTGAATTAGGATAAGACACTTGATCTTTACATATATTTACCCTTTGAAAATAGGTGGCGACTCTAACCTCTATATATTCTAGTGTAGTACATTTACATATTTTGAAATTATTTGTCTATTCTAAAAGATGAGTCGACAAAAGAATACGAGATCATAGTTTAGAGAAAATCCCAAAATGAATGTTGGAGAGGAACTACATACACCTCAAAGGAAGAAATGGTCCAAGAGAGGCACTTCCAAGTATAATTCCCAACATATTTCTAAGGGAAGGGTGGAGATTTCCATTCCTGAAAGAAAATCATCTTCATCTGAAGATGCAGGACCTGCGGGGCCTGTTGATGCTTACAGAGCTAATGCCAATTTTGATCCTTTCAAGGATATAGAAAATGCTGATATAGGTTTCTTCCCTGCAGAGGAAAACCTTAATCCATTAGAAGCAACCTCTGCTGCTGAAACAACTTCATATGAATCTGATAAATTGCAAGACAAAATTAAGGCTTTGAAGAGAAAAAAGAAAGAACAAGAAAAATAAAGAGCTGAAGAAGAGGAGAAACGTGGAAAAAAGATATATGAATTACTGTTAGAAAGGGAAGAGCTCTTAGCGGAGACTAGAAGGAATGACCTAAAGGCCAAGAGTTTGAGGTAAGAGGTTAAAAGTCTGAATCCAGAATTGTTTGGCAACCTTGATGACTTGAGAAACAAAATCCCAAATAAAGCCCCAAATCCTAACAAGGATGAATTTGAGAAGGAAGGACCTGTTATTAGGCAATTGTTCCCATATCAGACTGAAAAAAATGCAAAACTCAAAATGAATACTAAGGATGCCCCTGATAAGGGTAAGCAAAAGGTTGCTGGCATGACTATAGAGGAGCCTAAGAATAATTTGACTATCCCTATAGGAGTATCCCAGGTTGATCTTGAATTAGAGCAGGCCAGAAAAGCTATGGACGATTTAGCCAAGCAACCAGAGAAGTTAGAATTAGAGGCTGTTGTAGCAGATATGAGAATGAAGATAGCCTTTTTACATGCTACTACTAACACTTCTACAAGTAGTTCTATACCAGTTAATCATGGAACATAATCAGAAAATCAATCTGCTGGCTCAATTTTGATCAATCAAGGGGGTGGTTCCTAAGATACCATCTTCTGGTTTGAATTCAAATATCAAGAACTTTGGCCCAAATGTGAATGCTCAGCCCAGTGGTCCTGGCCCAAGCATTCAAGCTACTAATCCTAAGCAAAGTGCTCCCCCACCTGTTCAACATCAAGAAGGAACTGCTCGACCAAATGGTAATAGTGAGCTGGGAAATTTCCAAAGAAGGCCTATCCACATGAACAGATATAGAGCTCTCTTCTTTGAAGGCATTCCTGGTCACCCTAATGTGATCCCCAATGAGGTAAGAGATAGAATCCCTAAGTTCATAGGAAATAATGTTGTTACTTGTGAAGAACATCTAAAAGCTTTTAGTGAGAAGATGACTGACTTTGAAATTGAGAATGAGGATGTCATTATGAAGCTTTTTGTTCAATCTTTAATTGAAGATGCTAGGGATTGGTTTATAAATTTACCAAATGACAATATTTCTTCTTGGGAGGAATGTGTAAAGTCTTTTAGGGAATAGTATAGAGAGCCTGCTAATTCTGGATACATGTTAAATGAGTTTAGTAACATTAAGAAGTTCCCTAATGAAAGTATGGCTGATTTTAACAGTAGATTTCAAAAGGCCATGAATAAACTTTTCCAAGTCTTAAGGTTAGATGAAGAAGTGTGCCTTACCACTTCTATCAATGTTGCTGATGGAAAAATGTCCTCTTTACTCAGAGATAAAAACCCTACAACCTTAAGGGATGCCTAAAAAATAGCAATTGACATTGAGAACAATAGGAGAGCATCAGGGAAATTGGGGAAGAGGGAAGACAATAAGCTTTGGAAGGAGAAGGGACCAGCCAATAAAAGTGTCAAAGAAGATGATACAGTGGATAAAATGGTGAGTTCAGCAAAAGACCTTGCTGCCAAGATGGATAAAAATGATAGAGGGAGATAGCATGATAATAAATACCCTAACCAAAGTTTTGACAAATAGCCTAACTTGAGAGATTACCCCTACAAGACAAATTGGAATAATGGTAAACCTATCCCCGATGGGAAAGATAACCCAAAGGAAAAGGAAACCCATATCCCCTCAAGAGGAATAGTGCCAACTATGTTGAGAATACTCCATGGTGTGATGCTTGCAACATACCACACTCTTCCTATCAATGTGTAGTGGCCCAGGCACTGTTTGATCAAACATAGGAGAGAGAACAAGAAGGTCTTGATATCAATATGTTTACTATGAAGAAACCATACCCATGGCTCTCTGATACTAGATCATTTTCTGATAGTTTCTTTACAGAGGATAAATATTGTTCTGAACATCAACTGTAAAATTCACCTTGTCAAAACTGTCAGGATGAAAATATTTCACAAGTAACTATAAATACGATGGGTAATGATAGTTCACAATCTCATTTTAGGACTCCCACTGATGAGGAAAAGAGGTCTCTAACTATTGCAGAAATTAATCAGGCAAGAAGTGCTTATAACTTAAGAAATAGAATAGTGCAACCAGCTCAAGCTAAGCTTGCTCCTGTTTATGTAAAAGGGGAGCCACCTAGAGTTACTGAGAATTCCCATGCCAGGGAAGAAAAGAGTGAAAATCATAAGAAACAAGAAGGGTCATCTTTTGACCACACTAAAAATGAAGAAACATGAGAAGAATTAGCACCAAATGACAAGTCCAAGAAAGTAAAGAGAGTAAGTGATATGTCCCTTGAATTGCCTCATTTTGACATGAAACATGCTTTGACCCAAATGAAAGTTTCAGTTCCCCTTAAGGAAATGCTGAAAATAAAAGAGCATAAAGAAGCTTCTCTAACACTATTAAAAGGGATAGATGATGTATTTGTTCCCAACCATGAGGAGATACCTTTGATACCAAATGATACCAGAGAAAATGGTCCACTAGTGAAGGGAAAAGGAAAGAGCAAGGAATTTTCTAATATTTGTATTGGAAATATAATAACTCAAGAACCGTTGTCTGTTGATCCATTTTATGTCACCTTAATGGTAAATAGTTTCTTGGTAAAAAACTGCATGATTAATTTCGGAGCAGCAACAAATGTGATGTCTTATCATGTGATGAAGGAATTAGGCCTCCAGGTCACTACATCTGTTGGGAGCTGCTATGCTATGGACAACAGGGAAGTTACTGTGATAGGAACATTGAAGGATATTGAGGTGAAAATTGCAGCTTTCCCTGAAGCAACTTACAGAATGGACATAGTGGTAGTGGATACTAAACCATATTATGGTATGCTTTTATCAAGGCAATGGGCAGCAGCAGTAGGAGAAAAGATGCAATTAAATTTACCCTATGCAACCATCCCTGTAAATGGGAATGAGGTCAAATTGTACAGGGAACCCCGGTCATCTGTTATGGTGGAGGTGGTTCCACTTGAGGAATTGAATTGTTGCATAAATTTTGATATGGAAAAATTTATTGTTGAAGAGGTCAAGCCACAATTAAAAAATACAGACCCAATTGTCGATGAATTGTTGTTGCAACAAAATTGACTATGAAAAATGTACTTTGATGGAGGATGTTCAAAAGAAGGATCTGGAGCTGGAGTCTTGTTTATTTCCCCATCAGGTATCACTTTCAATTATTCCTTCTTCTTGACTTTTCAATGCACAAACAATATTATCGAGTATGAAGCTTTGATCTTGGGAATGGATATTGCCATCAAGAATGGTATTAAATGTTTAAAAGTCCATGGAGATTCCTAGTTGATTATATCTTAGATTAGAGAACATTATGATGCTAAGGATGACAGACTAAAATTATATAAATATGTTGTCTGGGATAGGATAGAATTCTTTGATGCCTTCAATATCTTATGGGTAGAGAGATCAAATAACATAATGGCAGATTTCCTGGCAAATGTTGCCCTAAAAAATAATGATGCTACTCTTACTGGCATGTCTGTGGTCGAAATAAAAAGTAGGCCTGCAATTCCTGACAATATTCATAATTGGAAAGTTTTTGAGGACGATGATGATATTCTCAGGTTTATTCAGTGTGTAGACCAATATGACGGTCAGAAGATTGATTGTAAATCTTTAGTATCAATTGTGGATAATAAGGAATATGTCTTTGATCAAGAGGTTATCCAACTGAATACTAATTACATTCCTAAAGGTTTGGTTGAATTGGAAGGCATGTTCAGCATAAATGATAATTAAATGACTCAGAAGTCCAATGCCAAGGTGGGAGATTTGGAGGAAGTCAATTTGGGATCTGAAACATCTCCCCAACTAGTCTACATTGGTAAAAAAATGGATAACAATGTGAGATAGAATTTGATAAATTTATTGAAGAGATACAAGCATGTTTTTTCCTGGTCTTATGAGGACCTCAAAGCTTATAGAAAAGATCTTTTCCAGCATGATATCCCTCTTAAAGAAAATGTAAAACCCTTCAGGCAAAAACAAAGGCCTATTAATCTACTACTGGCTACCAAGATGCAAGAAGAATTGATGAAACTGAGAGACGCAGGCATTATCCAATCTATAAGACATTCATCTTGGGTTTCTAATTTGGTTCCTGTGAGAAATAAAAATTGGGACATAAGATTGTGTGTTGATTTTAGAAACTTAAATGTAGCATCACTGAAAGATAATTATGGACTGCCAAACATGGAGGCTATGTTACATAAAGTCACTGGTTGTGACCTATTGTCTATGATGGATGGATTTTTTGGGTACAATCAGGTGTTGTTTAAGGAATTAGAACAATTCAAGGCAGCGTTTACTACTCCTTGGGGCACTTATGTATATGTTCGCATGCCTTTTGGGTTGAAGAATGATGGTGCAACTTTTTAGAGGGCTATGGATGTGGATTTTAAAGACCTTATAGATGTTCTAATGGTAGTATACCAAGATGACTTGATAGCCTTCTCAAAAAGAGTAGAGGATCATTGCAATCATCTGGAAAAGGTGATTATAAAAGCATTGGAATATGGGGTATCCTTAAACCCAAAGAAGTGTCACTTTACTGTCACTGAGGGGAAGCTTTTGGGATACATAGTGTCAAAGCCAGGAGTCAAAATAGACCCTGAAAGGGTAGAAGCTATTCAGAAAGTGATTCCTCCTAAGAATCTGAAAGGAATACAGTCATTTCTAGGATAGATCAATTTTGTAAGGTGATTTATTGCCAACTTTGCAGAATTGGTTAAAACTATTGTCAAATTGTTGAAGAAAAGTGTAAAGTTTGAATGGGACCAAGAGGCTCAGTTAGCCATTGAAAAAATAAAGCAAGTTATTCAAGAAGCACTGGTCCTTGTATCTCCTGATTACACAAAGCCCTTTTCTTTGTTTACTTTTGCTTCATTCCATACTTTTGCAGCAGTGTTATTACAAAAATATGGTGAGGGATTTGAAAATCCCATTGCATTTTTTAGCAAGTCATTGCAGTCAGCTGAATTAAACTATCAGTTGATGGAGAAACAAGCATATGCCCTGGTGAAGGAAGTCAAGGCTTTTAGGCCTTATTTGGTATGTGCAAAAATAAATGCATATGTTCCTCATGCTATTGTCAAGGACATTTTGGTTCAAATTGAAGTAATAGGGAAAAGATGTAAATGGATAAATAAAATTCAAGAATTTGATCTAGATTTCCATATCACCAAATTAGTAAGGGGGTTAGGATTGGAAAAGTTGATGACAGAATAAAATTTGGATTTGGTCCAAGTTAATAGTGTATACTGATGAGAATTCCTTGACAAGTATTGAAATGCAACCCTGGTATGCCAATATTGTATATTTTCTAAAAAATGCAAATGTCCAGATGATTTGAATGACAACCAAAGGAGGAGTTTGAGATTGCAATCTTAGAAATATGTTTTGTTGCAGGGTGATTTATTCTGGAAAAATAGAGTTTCTTTGAAAAAGGTCAATCAGAGAAGGTATTGAAAGAAATGCATATTGGAATCTGTGGAGGGCACTATTCTCCTAGGTCAACAGCTCATAAAAGTCTAAGGGCTAGATATTATTGGCCTTGTTTGTTTCAAGATGCTTACAATTTTGTTAGGAAATGTGATCCATGCCAAAGGTTCTCACGTAAGATGAAGTATTCAGGAGCATTATTGTTAAACCCTATAGTAGCAGAGGCTTCCTTTTCTATGTGGGGAATGGATTTTATAGGAGAGTTTGCTGAGAAATCAAGTGGGGGGCATAGTTGGATTTTACTGATAACTAATTATTTTACAAAGTGGGTAGAGGCAATCCCAACTAAGAGAGAAACAAGCACGGTGGTTGTGGATTTTCTGATGGACAATGTAATTACAAGATTTGGTGTTCCCCTTAAATTGGTAATGGATAATGCTATGTGCTTCAGATCTGAAGAATTCACTGACTTTTACTCTGATATGGGAATTATTATGTCTTATTCATCCCCATATCACCCTCAAGCCAATGGCCAGGAAGAATCCAGTAACAAGAGTATTTTACAAATCTTAAAAAAGACTTTGGAAGGGAATAAGAGAGCTTGGCATGTTAAATTAAAACTTTCCCTCTGGGCTGATAGGATCGCTATCAAGAAGGCCACTAGAAAATCTCCCTTTGAATTGGTTTATGGTGTTTAGTCAAGAATGCCCATCAACAATTTGCTCCCAATTTATAAATTTATCCAAAATGAACAAATGGAAGTTCCTAAACCTATGGAAGAAAGGATGGTTCAGTTGGTAGAATTGGATGAAATAAGGAGAGAAAGCCAAAGAGAAAACATTAAGTTGCAACAAAAAAATGAAATATCTTTTTGACAGAAGGGTAGATGAGAGAAATTTTTAGCCTGGTGACTTTGTACTGCAATAGAATACCAGAGCTGAAGACAAGGGAAAACACAAGAAGTTTGAATCATTATGGATAGGGCCTTTTGTTATATCCCGGATCTTTGGGAAAGATTCTTATTTCCTCAATATTTTGGATGATGAAGAACTAGAATTGCAAGTGCATGGACAATTGTTTAAAATTTTCTTTAATTAATCTCTTTTTTCTATGCACGGTAGTATGTATTATATGTATAGGTGTGTTTCCTTTCTATTGTGTGTTTGTTTCCAATTTTGGGTTACTCTGGTTTGTTGTCTTCTTTCCTCGAGATCTGTGGTTATTGTTATAAACCAGTGTTTAAACATCCTTAGAGAGAGCCACTATTGGTGTTATTTCATGTTTGAGCTTTGCCTTGTAAATTTCTTGAGGTCCCTTGTCATATATGGTGTCCAAGGATTCAAATTCATGGTTAAAATTATTCTCATGCCTCGACAAAATTTGTTCTTACCTTTAACCTAGATGAAAATGCTAAAAATTCCTGAACCCTCAAGTATATGTTATAACCCTATTCGAGTTTGGATCTAAATGCCCTAAGTGTCTTGGCGGGTTCTATTTTTGCATTGCTTTTTCAGTCACTTAAGTTGTCATAATTCATGTATTCCCATTAAAAGGGTTGGGTTATAAAGTTGTGTTATTCTAACCACTTTAATATTTCCTAAGTCGTCCTACTGAGAAAATCCTTTTATTTCATTGTCTTATGTGGTGAACAAATTTTTTTTGATCGAATGGCCTGCTTAATAGATTAATCCAAAACCAATCCACATCTATCGGTTAAGCCATTAAGCCATGGTGTCGCGTGTCCTTGGTGGGGCCAAAAGTCATAAAGCTTCTCAGTTAAACAGTGGACAAGTTAAGAAATAATCGACGGTCTGCTTAAACACTTAAAGGAGAAATTCTCAACATCTATCAGACAAGCCATTAAGCGGTGTTGACATCTGGCAGCTGGTGGACCCAGATACTTAGAGCTGGCAATAATTAAAGATCAGTTAACTTGTTTCCCATACGACGGTCAGCTTAATGGCTTAAGGGTAAAGTGCTCAAAATCTAAAGAGTAATCCATTAAGTGGTAGCAACACGTGTCCTAGTGGGGCCAGCCGAGATCGTAAAGGTGGAGTTAAAGCAGCAACATCTATGGGAAAGATCAACGGTTGGCTTAATCACTTAGGGGAAAAGTGAATGAAATCTAATGGGCAAGCGATTAAGTTTGGGCAATGTGTGGCACAAAAGGTGGGTCATGTATGGCACTTAAGTCATGTTAATAAGGTTGCAAGTATAAAATAATTTGACGGTCCGCTTAAAGGCTTAAGGGTAAAGTGCTCGAAAGCTAATGGGTAAGCGATTAAGTGGTGTTGACACATGTCCTAGATAAACAGTTGTTTCCATGAAAATAAGATAGCCGTCAGATGAAGAAAATGATGTCGAATATCTACGGCTTAAATTCAAAGTTGTCAAAATGAGTTACAAAGAGCTGTTAAGCCACGAAATTGAAGCTTACAAATTGATTGTAGAACATGTGGCCACTCCAGATAAATTCAATTCGAATGACTAATTTGATTGAAGCCGTAAAATTGGTTAAGTCGACTTGCAATCACAATAATTCACCAAAGTCATTCGAGCAAAAAATAGAATTGCAGAGGTAATTAGCTCCACGCGACAAATTTGCAGAACAAGTAAGCTTTTCTAATTCACCAGCATTCAGGTTCTGAGTTAGATTTTTAGTTCAAAAGGGTTTTTAGAATTCTTTTCTTAAAATCTGAATTCATATAGAAAAAGCCATAGATTCAGAATGGCCCCTAGGATTGAAATTTCTGGAGAAATAGACTACCAGAAGAGAAATGTTAGGGAGGATTTGCTGCAACACTTGTCAGGATCTACAGGTGATGTGACCCAAATAAAGAGGATAGTTCCATTGATTCCCCATCTCAAAGTAGGAGAAGGCCTGTATGATTCGGGTAGATGGGAAAGAGATGTCAAAACCAATTTTAATGGTCTCACCCTGTTTAGAACTGCATAGTGTCAAAGGAAAGCCCCTACCCCAGACTGTAACATTTGGGAATTAGATGTGGGAAAGTCGATAGCACCTGGGGTGTTTATGGATACTGATTTTTTCACTCTAATTGCAAACACTTATGACAAAGTGTCTAGGGTTGTTAGGGATACCCAGGGAAATGTCCTGTTGACTGTTTCAGCTGATGATATTAGAAGAATCTTCAAGTTGAGTGATACCTCGGTACATATGGACGACATTGAATTTGAATATTTTAAATAGTTATACTAGACTCAGAGGGAGTATTATAGATATGAGGCTTTAAAGGGATACTTCAACAAAATAGGTGACTTGGTTGTAGTAGGGCCTAGAACCCCAGAACCATTCAAATTGGATTTATTTAATGGAAAAGCCAAGAAAATGTACAGTTCCCTATGGCATGTTTTGGGAGAAGATGAAGATGTAACAATACATGTCCACATAATGTTCATGGTGGTTCAGATTATGCATCCCCACCTATCAGTAGTCTTCGACTTTGCATCTTACATTGCACAAAAAATGCAGAAAGGTTTGGTAGGAATCCAGGATAGTAACATACTTAAACCAATGGGATGGTATTCCTTCATGATGCACATGTTCTTGTCCAATAATGCATACTTCTCTGAGGAAGAAATGGAATTGACTAAGTTCTAGGGTAATGAAGAGTTGCATGTTCAGATGTGGAGTGCTGATCTTTCATGGGATAGGAAAGAACCTAGCTATGTTTAATTTGATAGGGTTTTTGCAACAAGGCTTAGGTCACTGTTATGCAATCAAAATGCCAGGGTCCAGAATGAAATGATGAGGCTTTTGAGACCTATGGAGTTTTCTCCAGAACTAAAGATTACCCATAATTGGGGAGATCTAATTTTGTACCCTATTTCTACAGTGATTAGATTTTATGGATTTAGCGGAACCCCTAATGTGCTGCCCTACAGAGTCCCTCTCAAGATTGGAATTGCAGAGATCATAAGGCAATTGGGTGGATTACATGAGGAGGCCTTAGAAGGAAATATGAAGGGAAGCATTTTCCCTACCCTCACCAGAGCACACCATTTTATCATAACTAAGAATGGGTGGACCCAATTTGACAAGTACTTTGAGCCCTATCACTTAGCAACATCTGTATCCAGGTGTGTAGATAATGATGACTTTATAATGGGTATGTTCAGAAAAAGAACCAAATGTTTGACATTAGAGCATCAGTTTAACTACCCTGAGGACATCATTAGAAATATTTTTGACCTAGGTGACCAGTAGATCAGAAAGGAGAAGCGGATGGTGTACAAGAAGTCTTTGGACTTTGTGCACAATTTTGATAAGACTTATGACCCTCTCAAGGTATTCTCCCCATGGTCCAAGAAAATTGAGTCTTTAATGACTTTATTTGAGGGAATAATGTAGACCTTAAATGAGAAAAAGTAGAGGATAATGGAAGCTGAGCCAGAAAAGGCTCATGCTATTTTAAGAAAACTTCAATAAGGAAGAGTGGTCCCACCTGGGGATTATGTAGTGTAAAAAAGAAGAGGGTACTCAACCATCATGCCCAAAGCTGATAAACCTCCTCAGTACAAAGGGATAAGGATAGAAAGTGCTAGTACTCAAGAAGTACCCTCCCCCAAGAGACAAAAGGTGGAATAAAAAGAGAAAGAGAGTGAATTTTACTCTCCTACCCAGTCCCCCATGCATTTTGATGACCAAGCCATAGCTGCGCAATTGGTTCAATTGAGGAATGCTGGAGAAATCATTGTTACTCCCCAAAAGTTATAAGAAGGGATGCCAGAGGCACCTAGGCATACAGTAGGTGACCTCATAGTGGCAGAATTCACTTTTAAGGAATTAGACCCTGTTACCAAGTAAGCCAGTGATGAATTCTTGTCGGGTGACAATTTTGTCAAAACTAGGACATTTATTCAATTTTTGTACAGAAGCCATATAGATGAATTCAATCATAAATGTCAGAACCTACAAGAAGCTCATCCTCATTGTGCTAAGGATGATATTGTGAAAGAGGTCAAGCAAGAGATGGTCTCAAATTTTGATAAGATCACCCCAGAAGAAGGTACGAAATTGGTTAAGAAGCAGGGGGTCCTTATATTGCCTCAATGGGACTTAGCAGATGCAATAGTTTCTTATGCTGTCAGGAAATAGGTAAAACCAATGAGCACTATTGGGACATCAATTAGTGCCCAGTTTAATGAAGACCATGCAGCCTTGGCCATCTGGTCATTAAAAAAGAAAGGCAAAAGAAGAGTGAAGGAAGATGATGGGATTGAGGATACCGAAAACCTCATTTTCAAGAGATTTTTTGACACCTCAGGTACAAAGGCAGCAAACTTAGCCTTTCAAACAGCCAGTTTAAGCCTGAGAGTGGATGAGAAGGAGAAAGAGGCATATGATAGCCTAAACAAAAAATATGAATTTGTACTCAAAGCCTACAATGATGAAAGGGTCAAGTCCCTATTAAAAGATAACAGAATAGAAGCTTTGGAAGGAAAGTAAAAGTACAATTAATGCCCCAAGGGGTAATTTCTCAGGAGCCTCACTAGTGTAGGAGCACCAGGGCCAAGCAGAAAGGCTAAAGAGGAACACTAGGGTAACTCATAGATCCTAGAGGATTTGAAGACATATTAAAACTAAAAGGACCTAAAAGGTCTAAAATATTATGATTTGGGCCATTAGTGCCTATGAAATGTAATGGAGTCATAAAATGTAAAATTGCCAAAGTTGGCTAATAAAGGCCTAAAGGGCTAATGTAAGGGGTAATGGGGTAGATATAAGAGTTTGGTTAAATTATGGTTTTATAATTCAATAATAGTCCATTTGGATTTAATTAAATAATAAATATATCATAAAGTGCAAGCAATGATGTAAGTTGTCTCATTGACAACAAAGTTGTCAATATTGACAACATAGAGATTAGTAAACAAGTTGGTTCCAACTGATTATAGTCAGTTTGGAAGGAGGTTATAACCATTTGGATGGTATTATATGAATAAAAGGAGGCTTATTTTTTGGGTGGCATATAGAGGAAGGAATGCATGGTCAAAAATGAGGGAGTTTGTAAAGTTTGAAGTAATAAAATCAATATTTTCATTGCAAATTTATGGATTTTTATGATAACAGTCATTTCAAAAGAATATCCTCTCTATCTTAATGTCTATGATTTGATTTTTATAGTTTTTGTATGGTATCCTTCTATTTCTAGATCATTTTGGCTTTTTAATGGTTGTGTTTGGTTCAGTGTAACAAAAGATATCAATATTTTACCAAAAACTGTCTTAAACCCTCACTAGGGTATCCAAAGGTTCTTTTCAATGTAGTTTTCCATCTTTGAATGTTCAATAATCTCCCATCATCATGGGTAGGATGTGGGAGACATTGTATGATATCCCCATGAGGTTGGAAGAGAGCATGCAGTGTTTGGCACATGCTTGAAGCAAGGGAAAGTGATTGTCCCAGGAGGAGGAGTGAATTACTATATCAGAAAAATGCAGTCCAGTACGGGAGCAATATCTCATCACTGAACCGTTGGATTGATCTAAGTTTTGGATATGTTGGAGAGGTTCAAGGTTTTCCACATTTGACCAGATTGATTGAGGAAATACGATCAGAATCAAAAGTTATGAATGATTGTGTTCGGGTCTATCTAAGAGGATAGCGAGAAGGTAAATTGGTTGTGTTTAATCAAGAAGTTGTATTGTTGAGTCAAATGGATAGGATGGAGTGTGGATAGGGATTAGATGGTCCAATTTTTATGTTCCAATGATGATATTAATGGAACAACATAAAGTGTTGGTTAAGGGAAGATCATTATTAAAGGGTTATTGGTCTAATGTATGGGATCAAACTGTGAAAGGGTATGTTTGTTGATGAGGACAGTCACAAGTGAGTGGAGATATGATCAAACATGATCAAACAAGTTGATAAGAGGGGTGATGAGATTTTTCTACAAGGTGTAGAATCTAGTGGAAAGAGCCATTTTTGACTAGTGAGAGGTCTATTATGTGGGTAGGGTCTAGGAGATTGATCTATTGAAGGAGGATCAAGGGGATTTGATAGGATGTTTCCTAGTAACCACTAGTGCCTTGCATCAATTGGTATCAGAGCCCAGAAAAAGGTCTCGGTTAAGTGGTGAAGATATTCCTAACAAGGTTAGAGAAGGAGATGTACTATGCTTTCAAGGAGTATTTGGCCGAGGAGAAGAAGAGAGACCAAAAAAAGAAGGAAAGAGAAGAAGCCAAGAAGAAAAAAGAAGAAGAGAGTTGGAGGAAACTAAATGAGGATTTGGATAAGCATATTGAGAAGTGGGAGAAGATAACAATACTCTTAGAGAAATCAGCAGATGAAGATGATGAGAAGAAGATTGTACATGAAGAGATGGAGGAACCTAGGAGCAAAGAGGTTTTAAAGGCTGAATCAGAGATTGAAGATGAAGTTGCTAATGAAGGCAGCATTGGATCAAGTCATGAAGGGCTTGAAACTAAAAAACAATTGCATGTTGGGGCAATGATATGTCCTTTGGTGAAGAATGAGAATGAGAAGCATGATAGCATGGTTTTAGAGGGAGCCAAGATGACCAAGGAGTTGTTGGTATGCCAAGGAGAAAGGCATGAGGAGGAAGACCAACAAGAGGTGGCAGTAGGAATGAAAGAAATTTTGTATGGGGTCATGAGTGTGGTTAGAAAGGCAGCCATGAATGCTAAAGATAGTTTGGATTGCCTAGAGGAGAGGAATGATGAGAAAGATGCATTGGTCTCTATGAAGAGAGACTGAAAACTTGAAGAAAATAAAGAATGGAAATTTGTAGAAGTAGTCTCATGGAGGGAGGCTCAAGAAGACATGAAGGATGAGGATCAGATTGTAGTCTACATTTTTCCCATGGGAGGCAAACTGATAACAAGGCAGCAAGGTTACATTTTGGAGTAGACCTATGCAAGGATATTGGGGATCCTTGAAGTTTATCTCTATAAGCCAAAGGTCAAGATCAAATGTTTATTTTCTGACATTCTTTTGTTGCAGGTTTCCAAGAGGATTTGAAAAAGTTTTAAAGTTGTGGAGTATGGTGCAGGAGCACCAGGGCCAAGAAGAAAGGATAAAGAGGAACACGAGGGTCACTCAAGGATCCTAGAGGATTTTAAGACATATTAAGACTAAAAGAACCTAAAAGGTCTAAAATATTGTAATTTGGGCCATTAGTGCCTATGAAATGTAATGGAGTCATAAAATGTAAAATTGCCAAAGTTGGCTAATAAAGGCCTAAAGGGCTAATGTAAGGGGTAATGGGGTAGATATAAGAGTTTGATTAAATTATGGTTTTATAATTCAATAATATTCCATTTGGATGTAATAAAATAAGAAATATATCATAAAGTGTAAGCAATGATGTAAGTTGTCTCATTGACAACATAGAGATTAGTAAACAAGTTGGGTCCAACTATTTATAGTCAGTTTGGAAGGAGGTTATAACCATTTGGATGGTATTATATGCATAAAATTAGTCTTATTTGTGGGGTGGCATACAAATTAAGGAATTAATGGTAAAAAATGAGGGAGTTTGTAAAGTTTGAAGTAATAAAATCAATATTTTCATTGCAAATTTATGGATTTCTCTGATAACAGTCATTTCAAAAGAATATCCTCTCTACCTTAACATCTATGACTTGATTTTTATAGTTTTGGTATGTTATCCTTCTATTTCTAGATCATTTTTTCTTTTGAATGGTTGTGTTTGGTTGAGTGTAACAAAAGATATCAATATTTTACCAAAAACTGTCTTAAACCCTCACTAAGGTATCCAAAGGTTCTTTTCAATGTAGTTTTCCATCTTTGAATTGTCAATAAGTGCCCATCATCAGGGGGAGGATGTGGGAGAAATTGTATGATATCCCCATGAGGTTGGAAGAGAGCATGAAGTGTTTGGCACGTGCTTGAAGCAAGGGAAAGTGACTGTCCCAGAAGGAGGAGTGAATTACTGTATCAGAAAAATGCAGTCCAGTGCGGGAGCAATATCTCATCATTGAACCGTTGGATTGACCTAATTTTTGGATATGTTGGATAGGGTCAATTTTTTCCAAATCTAACTAGAGAGATTGAGGAAATATTATCGGAATCAAAAGTTATGAATGAATCTGTTTGGGTCTATCTAAGAGGACAGTGAGAAGGTAAATTGGTTGTGTTTAATCAAGAAGTTGTATTGTTGAGTCAAATGGATAGGATGGAGTGTGGATAGGGATTAGATGGTCCAAGTTTTATGTTCCAATGATGATATTAATGGAACAACAT
>MU225528.1:3055889-3079020 GCA_018584345.1 Thuja plicata
TATTAAAGGGTTATTGGTCTAATGTATGGGATCAAATTGTGAAAGGGTATGTTTGTTGATGAGGACAGTCACAAGTGAGTGGAGATATGATCAAACATGATCAAAAAAGTTGATAAGAGGGGTGATGAGAGTTTTCTACAAGGTGTAGAGTCTAGTGGAAAGAGCCATTATTGACTAGTGAGAGGTCTATTATGTGGGTAGGGTCTAGGAGATTGATCTATTGAAGGAGGATCAAGGGGATTTGATAGGATGTTTCCTAGTAAAACTAGTGCTCTGCATAACTCACCAACCTTCCTCATCTATTCCATTTTTGACTTATCCCCCATCCCCTACACCTTTGATTCCAACTAACCAGGAGGCCATTGACGCTAAGAGAGCAGAGTTGGAAGTTGAAAAGAAAAGGCTTATCAATGAAAGATCAAGGTTAGAAAGAGAGGGCAAGAAGGATCTTGAAGACTCCCCTGCATATAAAGAGGTTGAGGAATTGGTGAAGCAAAGGCATTCTGACCAAATATATTCCAACCTCAAGAGATGTGCTAGAGAGGTTAACCTTGCCAACCTCTATTTATTAGGAAAGAAGATTGCTAGCATATTGAATAGTCATGATGAGGGAAAGGAGCAGTGGGAGATAATAGTTGATAACTGGAAGGGGAAGGCAGCCCATGTCAAATCCTTTTACTCTCTCTCAAAGGAACAAAACAATATTGACATTATTCTCACAAGAACCCACAAATGTCTCAAATCAATGGTCAACTTGGACACTAAGAAGAGCATGGTCATCTGAAGAGTAGAAAGTTTGAGAGGAGATTTCTCCAAGGATAGATATGACATGTTTCCCAATATGTTAAAATGGATGGAAACATAAAGAATGAAGCCTTATGGCTAAGGAAACTAAATGAAGCACTAACTAGCAAAACAAAAAGTATTATTACATTGGGAAATAATGGATGGTTTGTGCTAACTATTGATATTCTAAATAAAGCCAAGGCATTTTTTGAATCCTGGGAAGCAGAAATTGAGAAGACCAATGTTGATTGGGAGGATTTCAACAGCCAGAAGGATGAGGTGCTCAATTTCAGTTGGCCAGATGATGAGGTGTTTACCACTTGGGTGAGAAAATATTGTGTGGTCACTCAGGTAGCATAAGGCAATAAATATAAGAATGACAACGAGCACCAAAGATGCTGAGCTATGTGAAAAAATTAAGATCAAGGATTCTGCATCACTAAGAGGACATATTCCAGATGATAAGGACCCAAAAAATTTGGAGCAGCTTCAAGCATTCAAGCGGTCATAGGACAAAAGATTACATGGCTTGTAACAAAGATTTGTTATTCTCTCCGCCTGATTTTTTGTCTCATGTGTAAAATGTATTTTATCCTCTAGCCTAGT
The DNA here is from genome assembly GCA_018584345.1 of Thuja plicata. Lineage (NCBI taxonomy): Eukaryota > Viridiplantae > Streptophyta > Pinopsida > Cupressales > Cupressaceae > Thuja > Thuja plicata. Next base: position 3,057,282 of record MU225528.1, read on the forward strand.
CATCCGAAGCTTGTTGCATCCTTATTTTCCAAAAGGATTCCAAGATGACTAGGGCTATCTATAAATACCAAGTTGTAATATTCTAAAAGGGAAAATGAAAACTGCAAAGCAGACTTCTGAATTGTGTCTGAGCTTTGGTTTTGAGTCTTTGAATGTACTGATGTCAAGTTTATATTAATGAAATATAATGTAATCTCCATTTTTACACCAATGCTGTCTTTTTGTATTTGCTCTTAGTTCTTGTATGTTCAATTTGTAAGGCAATTTGAGTATATTGGTTATAAGGTAGCTATGTCATTGTTTGTGAGTTCTTTTCAAGGAGAGTTTAAATCTTGCAGATAATTGCAGAGGGTTAGGGTTTATGCAGGAATTTGATACAGGGATGTGAGGATGAGAGGATAGTATGTAAGGCATTCCATCTAAGGTTTTGTTAATATTTCAATTAATTATCCCTAATATATGTATGTTTATTTTGACTCTATGACCCATGATTAGGCACTGGCCAAAATGCTGACAAGTGGTTGTTATCATCAATCCAATATTAATCAATTTTTATGTTTCTGTTATCTCAAATACATGTCTAGTTAATTGTATTGAATACAATTCACTTTAGTGATTGTTTAAAGAGAGAATCAATAGGTTAGCCTTCCTAGTTCTAAGAACTTAAAAAGAAGAAGGATTTTAAATCCTCGATGCACTGTAAGATTCTCTGTGAATCAGTAAATTTGAAGATAGGTGCACCTGCCTAAGTTTGTGGAGCTCAAAGTGAATAAGGATAGCATCCTTGTTAATTAGCCTTGTTCATGTATGAATCTGAGTTGGGAATAGAGGGTCAAAAATTTATTGTTGTTTGAATTGATTCCTACAAGAAAAAGAGCTAACAATATCCACATAAGCATGATAAATGTAAATTCATTCAGCGACTGTGAGACAATAAAGAAAATTGATTACCCAGGGTTAAAGACTAGTCAGGGTCAAGGTAAGGGTTGACATGGAAGATGAGTCATGACACATGCATCTTTGTGGACAAGTAATAATAATAGGTGGAAAAATATTTGAGTGATATATGGCATTTGGTGGATCGAAGAATGGATCCTAGTCACTGAGTCTCAAAATGATGAGTGATGTCATCCAAGGATTAACAGAATTCATGAGAACCGTTGATTTTCTTCTAACAAAGTTTTGATTAGATGCATGTTGCATTGTCCCATGATAAATTAGGGTTTGTCCTAATGAATTGGAGACTCAACGACAACCATTAGATGTTGATAAAGGAAGATCAACAGTAGTTGAGTTGTCGCTAGATGAAAACAATAAAGGTAAAATTTTATAGTGATTAAGAGATAAATCTTTTTTGTCACGTTGTCTCCAAATAAACTTTGAGTTAAAATATTTGTTCTGTGAAAAAAAGATTACATAGTTTCCAAGTCTCTAGAAGTAAACCAAGGTCAAAGAAGAGTTTTAAAAGGCTTTAGTTGTGGTGTGTCCAAAAGGGTATGAGTTAAGTGATTTCATCTAGCGAAAAAGAGATAACCATTGATCATGAGGTTGATCATGTGGCAGTCATTGAGTCTTGCTATGAAACCACAATTAAAGAAAACATTCAGCGACAAGGAGATTACACAGTTTTGAGGTTGCTAGAAGTAGAGCCAGAGTTAAAGTAAAGACTTTTCTTGGTGCTAGGATGTACAGTTGCCAACCAATAGAAATTTAGAAAGTTATGACAAGTGTATTAAAGGGTAGCTGAGTTGTATGAGAAATAGCCAATTAGATCAAAATTGGATCCTATTTGAATATAATATGGTTTTTTATCAAAAAGCACTCATGCACATTTGATTTCCTATCACTTTTAGAGGCTACAGCTATAACAGAAATTGATTTCATAGCATGAGGAATTGAAGCCAGAAGTGATAGAATTAGAATTATGAGCATTATGCATTGATGATTCAAAGATAAATAGGGGTAACCGTTAATCATTGCTTCTTACCAAGAGTTCATTGTTTTTAGAGCGAGAATTTGCTAAGCTATTAGTGTGTGCGAAAAATAGAGTTTCTCATATTCACAAAGTAAAAGAAGCATGTTTTCAGTCTAGAATTTGAGGAATTCAAGTGGTTTTCAGTGTTCCAGAATAGATTGCGTGATTAACAGTTGAAGTGTGTGATTCAGAGGATAGATTTGTCTCAATATCGGTGAGATAAATTGGAATAGAACAAGATGAGTCAGGCAATGAGTGTAGCATCTACCAGTGGGAGAAGTGGTGATGTTGATGATGACATGAAAGGGAAGCGTAATTATTCTAAAGAATTCATCTCTCTGTTGTCGGGATCAAGCCAAAATAGAAAAGTAAGTGTTGATACTCTCATTGATGATTTTCACTTCATTAGGGATGCTAAAACTCCAGTTTCTTTTGGTTATCCCTATTCAATTACTTTTATAATAATAGTGATGAAGTTGTGCCTATTTCAAATCCACGGACATATGGACTAGCCAAATTAATAGTCCTTGACATCTTTGTAGATGTCAATTTCATCTTAGAAATGACCAGTAGGTATGATACCCTAACCAAAACTATAAAAAGTAATGAGGGGAAGCCCTAGTAACCCTAGAAAGGAACTCATTTATGAAAGCATTCAATTTATACCACCCAATGGCCACAAAGATAAACTTGAAGAGTTTATATAATAGGTATACAAGTGAGTCTCGCAATGCTTCCAAATTGATCTAGGAACATCATCTGCCAAGGAGAATGAAGAATTACATTGCACCCATCCCAGGGACTGCCTCATATTACTACAAAGACCTCAACTTCTACATGAAGTATATCTCCTATGCATTGTGAAAAGTGTTAGGAAAGGATGGGGGACCTGAGAGAATCACCTTAGACATCCTTATGATGGTCCTAGATATTGAGAGTCCTCATACTAGTACCAATTATGATTATATTCAATATATAATCAATCAAATGCACCAAGGATTTATTGATATCCAGAACAAGAAAGACAACCCCAGATTCATGCATTATTCTATTTTAATGCATTTGATTTTGTACTACAACTTTCCTATCATGAATTGCTAGTATTTGAGGGCTCAAAGGTTTCATCAAAACCAGGCCAACCCCATTTAGTTTTGGCTGAGAGTGTGGAATTATACTTCTAGAGAACAGGAATTTTGTGCCTTTGAAAATTGGATAGTATATCCAATACTTAAGTGTCTAGGGATAAACAAGACAAGGCTACCAATGAAGGTGCTACAGCTACTAAGGCCATTCCAGTATGTTGATAAGTGGCTAGGAGATCACAATTGGGGTGACTTATATGATGAGAAGAATTTTACATTGATCAAGGTATATGGTTTCACTCACCCACCCCATGTTCTACCATTCCATGTACCACCCAGGATTGCAGCAATGGAATTTGTCAGACAGCTAATTTTTACAGACAAGGAGCACCTTGATCCTCACAGGAAGGGTACATTTACCCCAAGATAGTTTAGGATCTATAATTTTACAATTGGTAAAAGAGCATTAGATCCAGTCAATAATTGGATGAGCCACTATAGAATGAATGTAGCCCTCTATAGATACATAGATACATAAGGCTTCATATTGAGTGCTAAGAAGTTGTTGACACCCACCATTCCTTACACAAAAGATCATGAGGAATGTATGGAGGAAGACCTCATAAGGAATATATTGGAGGATGAGGAGGTCGATAGAAGGGCTGAAAAGTTTAATGAATTAATGGACTTAGAGAGGCAAGTAAAGAGAAAATGCATCTCTTTTGGGGGTTTCTTCCTAGACTTTCCATATTTGAAAAGGCTAGATGCCATGATTGAGTCTCATACTCTGTTATGCAATCAGTTTGAAGATGCACTGGTAGTGCCAGAGAAGGGCCACAAAGGGCATTCATCATCAGAGTATGATGAGGATAGTGATGAAGAGTATTCAGTACCTAGCTCCCCTCTAGTAAACCAGGAATTTATTGAAGAACAAGCAGTTGAGGGTGAGAACATAATTGACCTAACAAAGGTCCTAGAAACTGAGGTTACTAATGAGCCCTCACCAAAGAGACAAAGGATAGAAGCAGGAGAACCATCTCAAAAGAAATAGAAGAAGAAAGATAGAATTGGTGCTCTTATCACTAGTGATAGAGCCTATGACCATCAGCTAAGGAAGCAAATAAGAGCAAAAAAAAAATAGAAAAAGATGAAGAAGAGGAAATAGAGTTGCCTCTCATGACATGCACTAATGAAAGATTGATATATCAAGATCAATTTCTAAAGGATGACAATTTCATCAAGACCAAGGAGTTCAAAGAGTTCCTTATCTAGAACAAGCAACAACAAGTTGGTGCACAACTACAATTGGTAGGTGGTGATCAAGTAACCAGTGAGGCTCTATAAACATTACAGGATTATGATCCTAAATTAGAGAAAATCACACCAGAGGAGGAAAGACAACTAGTAAAGGCCAGTGGGATGTTGTTGGTAGAAGGGTGGGATTTGGCCTCTTCTTTCATTATAGATCAAATTAGGAAGCAAGTTGATGTAAAGTTGTCATCAGAGACATAGGTTGGGGAAATGATCAAAGGATTTGGATACAATCCAAAGTCCCAAGCCTTAGATATGTGGAGCCTAGCTCCAAAATATCAGAAGCCATCCCTAATAAATATACAAGAGAAAATGGAAGGAAATAAGATTATCTGGTGAGTCGAGAATATAAGAGACTTGGAGATTTCCCAAGTGCTCACCCATTTTTCTCAATTGAATGAGGCCAAGGCTATCCAAATGTCTGAAAACTTAAGAAGCTCACTAGTGAAACTAGTGACATAGTCAAAGACATGGAGCTGGCTCTAATCAAGATCAAAGCACAAGAGAATTTGATAGCAAAATTGACTTAGAAGTTGCAAGACATGCTTGAAGTTGTCTCTGCCCAACCAAAGCCAAGTACAGATGTTGAGATCCAGACTGAGGACATAGGGGATCTACTAGGAATAGAGAAAGCAATCTTAGAACACAACAAAGTTTTTTTGGAAGCTCTAATGTATATTTTTCAGCATAGGATCAGTATCTTTGAGGATAAAGTTGATTTAGTGTATAATGCATACAACTAACTACATGGTTTACAAATAGAGGCAAACAATTATGTGTCAATATTGAATCCATATTATGCTAAATGGTCAGTCAAGACTCGACTTTTTGAAAGATTGGCATCTCTACAACCTCATAGGATAGACCACCAAGAGATTGTGTGCCCAGTGGGAGAGGAAATAGATCAAATCACTACTACCTTGTCCTTTTTCAAAGGAAAGGTTAATCAGATAGAGGCTAGAATAAATATGTTTGGCCCAGGGTACAATAGGTTCATTCCCTCAATAAAAGGAGAAGATGATCAACTTAAAACCATTGAAGTGTGGAAAGGTGATTTTGACACTTTATTGCCTAGTAAGGAGGCATTTATCTTAGATGATGGCACCTTGGACATGCAAAGGTTCAACAACATCTTGGATGAATCTTTCAAAGCTGAAACAGACTTTAACAAGTTTGTAACAGATGTCAAGATGATAATAGATGCCAGATGGGAGTGGCAGAAGAAACAAATTCAGAGCACTCAAAGTTATAGTTGGTCTATAGAGGTAGAGGTAACAGCATGGGACACTCTCACAAATCCTAAAAAGAAGAAGGTTTTAACTGTTGATCTAGACATAATGCATGAAGAGTGAAAAAGACACCTGGCACCTGATCTCTAAGCACAGGGAGGATAACTATCTCAAAGACTAGTGTAAGTTAGCTTGAAATGGCAATCACTAGGTATTGTTGTAACTACATGAAGTTATTTAGAATATCAACAGACAAAGATGTGAGCTATTGAAGATTGAAGATCAAATTCAGTTGTCAACTGATTTTGTCTTTCCACCGCCCGAAAGACTAACTGCAAGTTTTGTATTTTAATGTCCTTAGGGTTAGCTTAGCCATCTAAAGCTTGCTGCATCCTCAAATTTTGAGGATTCCAAGATGGCTAGTGTTGGGTATATATAGCATTTTGTAATGTATTGTTAAGGATGGTGAATTTACAATTGCAAGGAAGACTTAATATTTGTCTAGTTCTTCAAGATTTGATTTGATCTGAATGTACTGAATTAGAAACATATTAATAAAATACTGTGGAATCTCCACTTTCAAATCTATGATGTCTTTTTGTACTTATTTCATACTCTTGTATGTTTAGTTTGTAAAGCATCTTAGACATACTAGTTATAAGGTAATTGTGTGATTGCTTGCAAGTTTCTTTCAAGGGAGGAGTTAATCTTGTGAGTAATTCTAGAGGGTTAGGGTTAGTACAAAAATTTGATACATGGATGTGAGGATGAGTGGGTAGTTTGTAAGGAATTATGTCTGGGGTTTTGATTGTGTTCTTATTATTATTTTTTCTGTGGATTTGCATTTCATTTGACTCTTTGCCTGGGATTAGGCACTGGTATAAGTTCTGACAAGTGATTCTCATCATCAATTTTAAATCAAATTAATCTTTACTATCTTTTGTATTAAAATAATACATGTTTATTTGATTGTATTGAGAAGTACAATCTATTGTGTTGATTCCTTGAAGAGATAATCAATGAGTTATCCTTCCTAGGTCTGAGACTAAAAAAATAAGAGGGATGAATGTCCTTGTTACATTGATAGTATCTCTTGTGAATTTCATGATCTGGCTTATTAAGCTTTGCATTAGGTTAGTAATAATCATCTGCAAGGTGTGAATTCAACTATTGTAGTTTAAAACAAGAGTGAATCAATTTCTCCACCATCGAGTTACTAAGAAATAGTAATCTGGAAGTAGGTACACCCGCCTGGGTCTGTGGAACCCATGGTGAAGAAGGATAGTATCCTTGTTAATTATCCTTTTCCCTATGTGAATCTAAAGTTGGGAATCTAAGATTCAAGCTTGAATAGCTATAAATTGATTCAACAAGAAAAAGAGCCAACAAAGCCTCTGGATTCTAGGCTGATTCCTCTTAGATAATCACCTTATCTAGTTTTAAACATGAAAGTAAACTTGGAAGGAAAAGGGGTAGAAGGATAACCAAAGGGAAATATTGAAAATAAAATTTAACCTACTAGGTGATGCACCAAAGGTAACATGAATCACAACACAATGATCAAAACTAGCATGAAATCCTGAATCTAGTAGAACACAACTTCCTGAATAGGCTTGCATAAGTATTTCATAGAGAGGTCTGAAATTAAAAGAGGCTATTCAGGGAAAGAGAATATTTCACAAACAATAGAATATTCAACATAATAGAAATGGACTATGACCTATAAATAGACATTCACTATAGCACATAGGCACAAAAATGAGACAAAATGACAGGGGATTGACCAATATCCACAAGATCATCTAAATCAAATCATTCACAATAGTTCACAAAGATACAAGAAGAAAGAGGGCTCAAGAACTCCAAGATTTCTCTAATATCGACCACTATATTATGCTTCAGATAAGAGAAATACAGACAAGAAAACCCAGGGATAGAGAAAATATCACAAAAAGCCTTTGTACAATCTGAATTCCAATGAGAAATTTCAAACCAATGAAAACCTAAGGGCAGGGAGAATCCCACGGAAAATCTTAAATCAGCTGAAAAACCTCTAGCTAAAAAAACCTCTAAAACTACTTATATACAACCTCCCCTAGCACACCGGCTCTAGAGTCAGTCCATCTAATCAGTTAGGATAGAATTAGGGTTACAATAGATCCTCAATAAAAAATGTAGAAACCCTAAAATGGTCAAGTCTGCTCATCAATGTGCTTGGGAAATATCTCATAAGATCAGATACAGTCATGAGTACATCTCCCATCACCATAAATTCAAGAAGATATATCATATCGATCGATCTACCATCGATAAGTTTAAAACATCAAAAAATCTAAGAACAACATTTAAATATTTGAATTCCAACCCAAATGGTCACAGGTGGCATAGACTACTTTACTATCTTTAAAACATGATCGTCGATCTTGTTTAAGCTACCCACAAGCATAAGATTGGATCTGCCACATGACACACAAGCACAGTGCCTTAATGGTTATCCTTCTTCATCTTTACGATCAAGGCATCATGCCTACTGTCCAATCTTCATGAACTTTCTTTATCTTTATTTTACCTTTGGCACTGACCCCAGGCTGACTTGAACATGTGTCTTCAAGGCGTGATGCCTTAATGAGTAGATTTTGAGCACTTTGGCATTAAGGCTTTACACCCACTGTAGGATGAAACTGAAAATGATCATAGATTAACCTTAGTGCAAACAGGCCCAGGATTCTAACAACCTGCCACGCGTCGCAACGAAGTGTTGCCTTAAAGATTAACTATCTGCATCTTGGAGATCAAGGGATCGCGCAAACCATTAGATCTTTATTACTTGTTGTTTCTTTACTACCCCTTTCAACCTAGGACCTATGACATCATCTGTGCCACATGTCATCACGGATTGATGGCTTGAACATTAGATTTTGATCATCTTGTCTTTAATCCTTTACATAGACTGTATGATCAAAATTGAGTTGCATGACACATAATCTCCTCCTTAATGATGTACTGGGCCCGCCATGTGCCATGTGTCATTTGGGCTTAATGGCCTTATTTCTAGATCTCAAGCACTTTGGCTTTAAGCCTTTACGCAGACCGTCAAATCAAAAAATACTTGATTGTAGATTAGTAAGCCGAAGACCCTACATAAAGGTGACCCCACCATCCACATGGCGCAACGGCTTAATGTCTTAATGAATAGATCTTGAGCACTTTGTCTTTAAGCCATAACATCTACCACACAATAAAAAGAAACTTGACCAATATTTAACTTGTATCTAACCTCGGCTGGCCCCACCAAGAACACATGGCATCTTCTCGCACACTCTCCACCCCTAAAATAATATACCTTGATTCTGGGTGAGTGAATGATAACCATTGATCTTCATCTTTGCTTTCAATCGTGTACTCGCAGCACTTTTCTGACTTTATGTTTAACCATGTGTGAGTGAGAGATGATCACACATAACATGCAACATAGACTACATCACACACTCTCACAACAAAAAATATTAAGTAGTTTAGTTTAGCGAGTGAGTGATAAGCATTTTCAATAACATCGTCACTCACTTGTATAGTCAAGTCAACATTCCTTGAGACCGTCACGACTACGCGACTAAGTATAAAAGGTGACCATTGTGGACAACTTAAAACACGTGAAGAATTGCCACCTTAAGTGGAAAAAAATGAATGAAGGATTATAACAGCCACTAATGAGTTAGGGTTTAAGAGGATTCAAGGGTTTTTTGCATATGAAGGGTTCAAAACCAAACCTATAACATCCAGAGAGTCAGATAAAGATAAGGAATCAGGTGAAAAACTTACAAGCTGGTCTCTACCCTTGTGGGAGCCTCATTTTCTCCACTTGTAGCCTAAATTGCACAAGATGTGAAATTTGGGTAATAGTAAGTATCAAATTCATACAAAGAGATAATCTCATTCAATTTCTAATGAAGCAAAATAGGCATGAACTATACATTCTCTTTTTTTTTAACAATAATTGTCAAATTCCTCTAAGTATAGAAATGATTTTCAAAATCATACATAGATTTTAACAAATTAAATTTATATGAAAAATATTTAAATGTAAAAATGATTTTGAAATCATACATAGATTTAACAATTTAAATTTTCCACATTAAGTTATATAAAATAAAGCATGCGTGAATATCTTTCCAAAATCACTCTCCCAATAACATAATAAAACCAAGAATTACATAGTCCTTAAATTTCCATTTTACAATTTAGTAACAAATCAGTTACATTGTAAAAATTTGCTAATATTATTGAAAGGATTCAGAAATGATTCCTTTGGTCTGGAGTGGAAGAAAAGAAAAGATGCAGCCTAGTGGCATGGGAAAGTGTATGCAAACCAAAACGTTGTGGCGGGCTTGGATTGAGAACTATAAGAAATATCAATAAAGCCCTTTTGGCTAAGAAACTATGGAGAATCTATGGAAATAAAAAAAGATGGAATACTATTATAAAAAACAAATACCTCTTTAGATACAATACTATGGAGGATTTCATTGTTAACAAGGAAAATATTAAAGGCTCTAACATATGGAATAATATCTGCTCCTCCAAAGAACTCATTATCAAAGGAATGAGATGAAAACGAGGGGATGGAAGCTGTTATGCCCTACATCCCTGTCCCTACATTTTGTGTGCAAAATGTTGGGTCCCCCTTTTTTGTTTTTTCTCTTGCCTTGTCTTTTTGCCTCTATTCCTTTGTTTTTTTTCTCTGGGTTTTCTATCTCGCGGTGTTGGTTTTTCTTTTTTTTTTGTCCCACGTGTCTCTGGGACCCAGTCTCAGAGTTGGTTGTTTCTTTTCCAGGAGCTGGACCCCGGACTCCAGGATTCTCTGCCACCATGTCTTCTTTCTGTAAGAAGGTATGGTCACACATAATCCCCGGGCCCAGAGTCTGGAGGTCTACTTGTTCCAGAGTTTTGCGGAAGGAAAGGTAACTTGCTTTTCAACTCAATTATAAATAGGAATCACCTATCATTTTCACAGTTACCGCGATAAAACACTTAGGCGATTGCAGAGCGCCAATTTGCCCGAGATTTAAGCGTGAATTATTGTGAGTGTTCTGAGCAATTACAAGTTTTTTTTGGTGCTGGTTGGTGATCTATTGGAGGGAGAAACTATTATAGAGTGTCCAGGGTACCTTTCCTTCCTCACCTTTCTTCAGAGTCCAGGTTGGTGCTCCTGGTTCTTCCATTTTTCTATTTTTTTTTCTTTGTTTGTTGTTTCATTTGTGTTTTTGCTTTGTTTGTTTTCATTTTTCTCTATGTCCTTATCATCTAATTCGCCACCCATTGGTGGTTCAGCTCTGCCAGAGGGTTGTCCATCCTCTATGTAGGTGTAGGATAATGTAGATTTTGTATATGTTGTACATTTTCTGTGTGGTTTTGTGTAGGTAGCTTCTCTACATCTGTTGTTGATATCTATATTAGCATATTTATTGTATATTCTTCCCTTTCCATGTATATACCTTTTGGCCCTACTGTGCATAGATGTATATTTTGTGTATATTCATCTGGTCTTGCATCAAGCTCATCATGCTTTGTCTCTATTTTATCCAAATTTGTGAGCTCATTCTAGGTAGAATACCACTTGGTTGAAACTCGGCTCTAGGCTGGTTTCAACCAGGTGGTTTTATCTCTCCTTCGTCAGCCAGCCTTAATGCTTCATTTATGTCCCACGTATGCATTCAAGATTGCCCTAGTAGCCTATTCTTTTTGCGCATATGGACAGTTGGTGCCACCATCGCCATAACTCCTCATTTATTACATAGCCACATGACGTCCACGTGGGCCAGATGGCTCACTTTTTTCTCACAACTTCCAATGGTTAGTTTTCCAGACCACGGGTCTTTTGTCTTCACAAGCCCACATATTAATTTTGTTAAGTATGTTGAAACCCCTGGGCCCGGATAGGGGTTAATTTTCTAAGTTTGCATTATATATATACTTTTCAGGATTTTTAACCCAAACTAACTTTTTAGAAAAAGTACGTGCCTCAGTGGTAAGATCTCTGGATCCTAGAATATTTTTATCTACAAATTCTAACGGTCATGTTGCCTTTGCAATTTTTCTAGAAAAACACACCTTCATCATGTCTGAGGCTTCTGCATCTTCACCACCTGGGAGTTCAGAACTTCCTTCCACGGTGGTCACCAGGGTAGCCGTCAAATCCAAAATGGAGAGGGCCTTAGAAAAATTTCCTCTCAGCATGAAGTACCTGAAAGATAATGTCATCATGAAATCAAAGATTGAGTCCCAAGTTCAGTTGATTACCGACACCAGCGTCAGAATGTGGGCCGAGATGCAGGCCCTAGTCAACATAATGTTCATTCAGCGATAGTCAGGGGATCCGCTAGCGATCAGCGTCAGGGATTCTAGGATTCTGAAGGCCACCTATTTCCCATGCTTAGTGTAGGCCCCAAAGCTCATTCTCACACTTGTAGCACACTACAACTCTTCCATCTGGGCCGTCATGCTCGCAGCCCTGGTCCCGACCGGATATCCCACCCCCATGGTGTCTCTCGACACCGCTACTTTTCGGGTAGGTTTGGGGATTCCCCAGTTTGAAAACCCAACTATCATTACCAGAGGTGATGCCTTAGCACAATTTCAGCAGGCTAAAGTCACAGCCTGACAATACATGAACAACCATTGGCTCAATAGTCCGAAGAGGGACCCCAAGAAAATGAAACTAGAGATCCCTCGGTCTGAATTTAAATCTAGATGGGGATGATAGCACTATGCTGGATCTTCAGACAACCCCATGCCCAGGAATTCTCAGGGTGGATGTACTACTTTTTTCTCAGCATCACCACTGGCGGGGGGTACTTTGATTGGGTCGCCATTATTTCTAACCATGTAGATTCTTAGTTCCTTAAGGTGGTCCAGAACTACAAATTCTACATGACCTCTTATGTTCTCTAGGCCTTAGCACAACAATGACTCGTCACCAATGGGTTTCTCACATCAAGTGTACTTGGGATGGGCCCAGGTCAGAAGGCTCGCTAGGATTATTTCCCACAAATTCAATGGGAGACTAGTTTCCCCAGTTTCTGCTAGGTGAACGATGTCTTCGTCTATTTCAACCTGCTCACGCCTACCCAAGATGTAGGATACCGCCTCTCCAAGGAGGAAATGGATCTGGTCAGAAGTAATGGCCATTACTACATACAATTCTAGCAACACACCTACATTAGGATAACCATCTTCTCTGGGAAACCTTATTTGTTACCCAAACATTGTGGGAACAAGATAATTCTGTTAGAATATTGCAGGCAAATATTGCAATTGCACACCTTGTATAACTTAAAGAAGGTGACAAATTTTCCATTCCTAATCACTTGTGGAAATTACTCATGCAGTTTGGCCATAGCCAAAGAGGCAGATAGCAAGCTTAAGAGCCTAAACTTAGCTGAATTCTATCTAGCACGGAAAAACTTTGATCCGCTAGGCAAAATTGCAGTGGTACTTCCCCAGGCATCAGAGCCCCACAAATATCACATAGAGGATTTGTGGGAAGATTACCAGGATGACATTAAAGTCTGGAGCCAGCATTACGTCTGAATGACTATGGGGATGATGGAAAGGTTGAAGCTCTAGAAATTTCCAGATGACTTCTCACATGCCAGACCCACAATAGATCCCCAATACAAGGAAAAGGGGATTGATAAGTTGGCTCTCCCACTGGTAGATTGGAATGCCCAAGAGGGGCCTACAATTGAGGAAATCACTTGCAACACGGTCGAGCATAGCCAGGAATACTTTAAGAGAGTATGCCCTGGGAGTACCCACAGGGCCGCCCCAACAATTCAAAGGCTAACCTCCAGGGTCGGAACCTCCTCTGGGGCCGGAACCTCTTCACAAGGAGGAGATAAAGGAAAGGGAATAATGAAGACTCCAACCCTGCAGGAGACCCCATAAAGGAGAAATTGAAACAATCGCTGGCGGTCTCCCAGTAGATGAAGGATAGAATAATCACACGGTTGGCCACTCCGGTGCTCATGACCGAACCTATCCATCCTCGCTCTTCCCCTTCACTAGCAACACTAATGGTTAGAGAAAAAGGAATGGATGTGAAAGAGGAGCAGGCAGTCCTAAGGGATGCGGGGCCTCCTTTGGTCACCAGGTGGAAGAAAAGGCTTAATCCAAAGCCAAAGATAGAACCGGAGCTTGGGATGCCATAAATTCCCCATGTAGAGATCCTTTCTTCTAACTCCCTGGAGCCAGAGAGAGAACCAAAGCCCGCTCATGTCCCAGCAAATCCTCCCCCCCAAGAAGAGTTTGTTGATGTATTTAGGGCTGATGAGTTTGGGAATTTGTAGGAAGACATCGTACAACCAGAGGTAGAAATCCCAGAGTAGGGGGCAGCTCCAGAACAGGAACTTGTGCAGGAGCGGGAGGAACAAATAGAAGAAGAAATGGGAGTGGAGCAAGAGATGGCCTCCGAAGTCTCATAAATACAGGATATGGGAGTATCAGGCCAAAAGAAAAATGAACAAATGGCATTAGTTGGGGAAACCAGACCCATAGTTATAATGTCACAGAAGTGTCGCTATAGAAGAGAGGAAAATAGGGTGAATTGGACCTGTTGAAAGAAGTAGCCAAGTCAGTAGAGGCTCGCTACGAAAAAAGAATCTCAAAAGTTCAAAGTAGAACAAGAGAAAAATGAAAACCTTGTGGGGTTGCTGACTGAGTTGGCCCAGCCTATTAGCGTTATTCCTCCAGGGGCCTCTACTTCAGATGCACCACTTCTGTAGAGTGACATAGACTCATTACTAGTGATGAATAAAAAGGCCCATGCAGTTCTTGAATGGGTTGCCTTGCAGTTGGGAAATGTCCAGCGTTTCCTGGTGTCCACACTCCCAGATTTATATGCGGCCTGCCACATATTACATCAGGACAAAACCACCATTAGTATATGGGAGGGGGACATTGATAATTATGAGGCATGGAAGGTTGAGTTAGAAGAACTCATCGGCCTCGAAGAGGAGATATTTTCTGAGTCTGGAATTTTGGGAGAAGAGTCATTTGATTTTGTGAAGACCTAGCACTCTAGACTTGACCTCACATTGGGGGTAATAAAGAAACTAGTGGGGACTATGTGGGATAAGGTCAATGAAGTCCACTATTCTTTCAATTTATACAAGTCTTTTATTTCAAAGGTCTCCAGAGCTGATTTGTTTAGCACTTACACATGCACGCCGGAGGAGTATGTTTTGGGGAATTTTGATGAGTTAATGGAATCATGGCATCAATCCCTGGAGGGGATAGATGGAGCTAAAATGATGCAAATAACTCACATGATACTCAGTGGCCATGATGCGACAAAAATGGCCGATGAATTTAAGGGAAATCTTCCAGACCTAGGGGAGTAGATTGAGGTGGCCAAGTACCGGTGAGCTGGCCTTAAAGACATCGATGAAGATGGAATCTCCCATCTCCTCTAGACCTTCAATGACAGTAAGCAATAATAGATATTGTCCAAGAGCTGGAGAAGACCTAAGTTTTTTGTATTCTTTATTCTTTTGGAACGTAAGTTCCTAGATCCTAGAGTCCCGGATCCTACATTTTGTATTCTTTCAGTGAACCGTGTCCCGGTCCCCAAGGCCAACCGGTCACTTTCAAAGCAGTTAATAAAGGTTGTCAGAAGGTGGATATCTACATCAAGGCACATCAGATTGGCAAGAGGTTTTCTGATAGATGGTCTTCCCAAGGCACCGCTTCAACGTTACACCTGGTACATCGGAGACAGGGCGCTACTTTTCCCATTTATGAGGCATGTAGCCTCGATCCCCAGGGGATTGGATTTCTTCTTTCTCCTTCTCAGCTCTCTTCTCAAGGCTGATTCTTCCACTCCACCTCTCTTGTCTTATTCTTCTGAGATGTCAGGCCTATTCCGTCTCTAGGTCTTTTGTAGAGTGGCACAGGTAGTACCAGCCACCGGATAATATATTTTATTGTACAGTGTAATATAAGTTAGGGTTAGGGTTAGATGTGTATGTGTATAAATAATAAGTCTGACCTCATTCCAAAGGTTGGAAAAATTGATGATTTTGCAGTCCATAAGTTAATAGAAAAACAATTTTTCATTTCTCAGTTGCAGAGCTCAATGCTCCATAGTTTCCTATTTTTTCAGTAGTTAGATGCTCCCTTGGAGCCACCATTTTATCATGCACCAGTGCTTTCTGGAAGAAATGTTAATGAAGAAGGAAGAATTCTCTCAATGAAGTTGTTTGCATTCTGTCTTCTGGGTTAACGATATTTTATGCTTTGCGTTCTTCATGTCCTTTTCTCTAACACTTAAAGTAGATTAACGACCTCCTTTCATTTTCTACTGATGAAATATGAACTGATGGTTGTATGTTTCTTCAGTATTTAGCATAGTGTGTTAGAGTATTGTCAATGTTTAGAATGTTTAGCATAACTATAGGTAGATGAAATATTTCTAACCCTGCAGGATTCTTTTTAGTTTATTTGTAAGTGTAAGCATGTTTGGAGAAACCTCACCTACTTGAATCCCCGAAGAGAGTGAGTTGAAGATAACCAGCTATCCCCCTCAAAAATAGTCACATCTCCCAACCGAGCCCCACACCATTGAGACCTGACTCTCACATGCTTGGAGGCTTGGGGAATATCATTTCTCCAGACAACCTTTACAGGCGAAGTTGGTCGGTACCCGGTGACAACTTACCTTTGTTGGTGAACCTAGTCACAAGAGTCCCATCAACAAAAACTGGTGCAAGAAGGAGGGCATGAACTCGTCCACCTCTTAGGATTCTAATTTTACACCTCCCAAGGGTTCCCCAAGCCATAGTTTTAGGATTCAAGCCTTCAGTGGGATTGGGTCTTTCTCCCTAGTGAGATTCAAAAGAATCCTTAGATCAGCCCCCAACCCCAGAAGGTTTGTCAAACTCGAGCCTCCTGCTCAAAAGAAACAGACCCTGAAAGTCACACTAGCCACTATTGTCTGGGGGTCTAGTGTACCACAAAATATCCAAATTTCCTAGACAATCTCGGGAACCAATGTTCAGCCTACTCAAAATTTAGCTCCCCAAATGGCTGCATATTTTGGAAATACAGGGTCCCCTATGAGAACTTTTCTGGGCGCAACCAACGACTTACCCTCGCACCCAAAAAATATTTTCCCACGATATGAGCACCTAGGCTCATGAACCATAGAGGAACACTTGCAGGCATACAAAGATGCCATGAACTGACACTGGATCCAACATGAAGATGTTGTGACCCAGATGTTTCCCCTGTCCCTAGGACAGGGTGAACTGAACTGGTACTTGAACCTTCCCGCCAACTCCATTAACAGTTGGAAGGACATGGAGGACACCTTCTTGGCTTCCTTTTGCATACATGTGGACTAGCTTGGTCCACAGCCAGTTCATTTCCATTAGAAAGGAACCTGTAAGGTAAAATATAGTGGCACAAGAAGGATTCCCTAAATAAGATTTATGTAATATAGTAAAGCGAGATCCTAAGGACAAGTTTATGTTTACTTACACTTAATTAATATGATAAAATAGCTTGAGGAACACATAAGAAATAAATGGACAAGATACCTACCTCATAACATAGTAGATTTGGAAAAACTCATTTTTTGAGGTCTATATTGAGTTTCTATAAAATCTAACAGTTGATACCAAACCGGAACGCAAAGACGAACAAAACCCAGAAATCATTTTTTGTTCCGATGTCTTCTTATGAAAAAGGTTGACCTTGACCCATAAATGTCAACCCTGACCCAATAATGTCGACCCTAACCTGTACAGATCTAAAAGTGACTTTATTCTCAGATCCCAAAAGTTTGCCAAAAAGGGTATCCAGATCTGGCCTCTGATTTGCTTTTCTACACCTGTAACTCCCAAAAATAGCACCTACAAATATCTGAAAAGAGGCATTTTGGGGTGGCTATATAGGGTTTTGCCTTAGTCAAACCCCCATTTTGGTGATCTCCACCTCCACGAATAGACGAATATAGAATGTAATGTGTGTGTGTATTGATCTCTTAAAGAGAGCTTATAAACATGTAATATCAAGATCTAATCTTCTAGATTAACAATCCTAACATAACATGGAAATGAGAAAGCGATGCATAGATTTGAATATGACAAAGAAAGCATACCAAGCCCCCAAGGCTAAAGTATTCCTATCAACTCACAATCCATAATTTATACCCCATGGTAATGTCCTTTGAATGCTTGAATGTTGAAAATAGTAGATTTAAAGAGAGAGCCTTCTTGCTTCAATGAAGATCCATCATAGATTATCCTTCAAAATGCTTGATAGAAGATGATGATATGTCCACCTAGCTTGTCCTTCTATATCATCCTCTTGCTTGTTTGCATCATTTCATCATGTCATCTCCCGATTTCATTTCATGATCAAATGAAGGCAAAAGAGAGTTCTTATATAGATATTTCAACATAGGCCTCCTAGGGCAATGCAAGGGATCCAAATTCAAATTTCACCTTGAATCATGGTCCAATCACATTTGCCAACTAAGGAGAAAACATATTAATTCAAATATCGGAGAAAACACTTTCGCATCCGAACCTGGGGACCCATTTTATGTTTCAGGCCCCAATAAGCTCCAGATTTGAAAGCGGGGACCACCACCTAAAAAAAGGTCTATGTTGAACTCGACCCTGACTTGAGATTTCAGGCAAGTCACCAAGAAGTTGCAGAAAGGTTTCCAGATCAGTCAGCGACCTAGAAAGGTAGGGGAATGTGCCAAAATGTTTAAGAGGGCCTAGAGGCCTAGAGAGAGAGTAGAATGAGGCCCAGGAGGACCAATACATAGATCCTACCCAGAGATAAAAGCCATGGAGAGAGAAATCTGGGAGAATCCACAAGATCCTAACCCTAACTTCATCTATACATGTATAATCAAGAACAGATGCAAATCTAAAATGCCAACCATACTAAATGAGGGTGCTAAGTCTATCAAAATGGAAGTGCTTCCATTTTAAGATGATACATTTAGCCCCCACTTTAGCTTAGATATGATACTACGTGAATATGCAAGCTAAAGTAAGAAACATCATAAAGTATAAAAAGGATATAGCTAAGTCCTCAATGCGAAGATCCTGCAAGAAACCCTTAGTATCCAAAACCTGCAACACACCAGGTTAATGAAAATCTAAAGAGCACCTAAGTCTTACTATGATGATCTTGAGAAGTATATAGAACCCCTTATGCCCCCCCTGATTCGGCTTACTAATTTATGGAAGGTGAAACAGGGTGATAAGGTAATTACTATATACTGAATATGCAATATGTTGAAAAAGTCATTTCCTAAACCAGTTAGAAAGGTCCTAAACCTTCCTAAACTTATTTAAGAGGTTAGATATCTGAATCACTATTCCAACGCCTCTGATGGCACTGAAAACAGAGCTACCAAACTCAAGTTATGATGAAAAGAGTAGATGCCTATCTAAATGCATATAAAGGGAAAATTCGAATTTAACCTAAATATTCTCAAATGAAACACTAGAAAAACCCTAATTTACTGACAATAAAAAAGAGAAAGAGATATTTATAACCTCATTCTTACCATTTGTAGAGTTTGGAGAAGGATATAGGATGCTGAAGAGAGAATAATTCTGAGCGAGCCACATGGAGGTCCTGAGAGAGTGCCTAGCCAGCCGATAGCCACTGCCTGAGGTATGTTCCTATTTCTAGTACCTGTGATTGAAATTTTGATGTTTTTATAGGGAAGGTCAACCCTGACCCAATAAGGTCGACCCTGACCCAGTAAGGTTGACCCTGACCCATAAAGGTCGACCCTGACTAGGGAGGTTTTGTCCTTTTTAGGGCCAGGTCGACCCTAACCCAAAAATGTCGACCCTGACCCATAAAGGTCGACCCTGACCCAAAATGATCAACCTTGACCCAAAAAGGTTGACCTTGACCAGGTCAGGTGGGTTCAGCAGATGTTTGATGTAGAAGTACTGATATGTTTCATATTTTTGCTTGCAGGATCCAGTCCATCTCCAAGAGCATCCATTTGGATGATTACTGTTATCTATCAAAGGGAGTGTTGCCAAGCTACAGTAGGATGAGATACAGTTATTGAGAGACATAGGATTATACTAGGTAGCAGTCCTCCCATAGCTGAAGTTCCATCAGCCTATGATATCATCCCTAGTAGATAGATGGGACGAGGATACATGTTCTTTCCATCTTCCATCAGCAGAGATTACAGTCACACTGGCGGATGTGTATAGGATCTTGCGGCTTCCAGTCTGAGGTGAGGCTGTCAAACCAAGAGGACCACGGGATTCATCCAATTTTTTTTCAAATATGGAGTATTGTTTGGGACGGGTGGCACAGATGAGGACCCGATCATATCAGATATCATTGGCCGCCATACTAGCAGGTCTAACACCCTCGGTACGAAGGGTGATGCTATGTATACTTGCTTTGGTTGCAGTGCCCAACACAAAGGGTACAACATTTTTAGTGCCATTCACCCATCTTGTACGTAGGATGGAGAGTGATAGGGTCACTATTGCATCGGGCCGCAATATGTTAGCTCATCTTTATCATGATTTGAGTCAGTTGGTGAGGTACCAGCGAGAGAGTTTCACAGTGTGCACCCTGCTACAGGTTTGGATGTTTGAGAATTATACATGTACACGACCATAGGGTACTCCTGTGATGGTAGATGCGAGCACACCTAGATCCTTTGCATATCCACTGGTAGATGTCTGGCAGCACAGAGATATCCTCTTTTAGAGGGTATGCTTTGACCGTATCCTAGGTAGATATGTGATATGGAAACCTTATTGTGAGATGGTAGAGTGGTCGGATACTCGACATCAGTTGAGACATTCACAGTAGCATAAGTTGTTTCAGGGTCCAGCTAATCATGTTGTGATGCTGTATTATTATGATAAATTGATGAGACAGTTTGGTTTGGTACAGGGGGTTCCTCGTATAGTACCTCAATATGCATATCCTATGAGGTACTATTAGAGACCCAGTGCCATATGTCGACCGATAGTAGCTGATATTGTGGATAGTGAGATAGATGAGACTGAGGATATAGAGGTAGCACTTGAGATATCCTATGTTGGTGCAACCAGTGAGTATATCTGATACTGGAGTTTACAAGGGACCCATCCTATCTTCCCCGATGACTATCCCATGAGTGATCCAGGTCCTTCAGAGAGGCATCACCAAGGAGATGACATACTAGTAGGAGAGGAGGAGGAGGAGGAGGATCAGAGAGATGAGGAGGAGCCTCCCCTTGGGGGAGATCCTATGGAGGAGGAGAGAGTAGAGGAAGGATCAGTAGAGATGCTCCCAGGTCGTGGTACTGACACTGGTGATCATCCAGTCTATGTTACACCCCTGAGATCATAGCGGCCTCCTCGAGCACATACAGAGACACCACCACCGAGGCCTAGACAAAGTGAGTGAGGGGAGAGTAGTCACTCCATGCCCCCACCATCTAGACCTTTTAGTGATATCCAGGCTAGAGATTCAAGTATGATATAGCTTTAGAATATTTTTGAATAATGATTTTATCTTAATAGAAGAAATTGAGTAAGCTTTATATTTTGAATTTTTTGTAGGAAGTGTAGCAAAGTGGAGCAGCTTTGTATCTGAGGTTCTAAAGGATACATGTATATCCTACCGCTTGCCAGCTAGTGAGAGAGAGTCCTGTGAAGGACAAAGAGATCCCGGAAGACATGCAAATATTTTCCTGAGTGTGCGGCGAGAGTTGAGATTATGCAAGGAAAGAGAAGATAGATTGATGGCTGACTTAGAGAGCACCCGGGAGTAGATCAAGGAGATGAGCATATTGAGGAGTCATACACGGACTTCCATTCCGAGATCCTCAGCCTCATATCATAGATCTGAGAGATCTGGGAGCCACCGACCTTCAGAGTATAGAGATAGAGATTGATAGATATGGACCTCTATGCCACATATGTACTAGACTCAAAAAAGTTTATTTATGAAGAAAACTTTGTTTTTGGGACAATTAGTTCTATGGTTGATTACTTTTTTACTTTCATCAATGCATAAAACTTAAAAAGAAAGAGGAAAGGAAAATATGTATGAATGTACTCTAAATTACATAACTTATAAAATAATTA
>MU225528.1:3097759-3114425 GCA_018584345.1 Thuja plicata
CCTCCTAGGGCAATGCAAGGGATCCAAATTCAAATTTCACCTCAAATCATGGTCCAATCACATTTTCCAACTAAGGAGAAAACATATTAATTCAAATATCAGAGAAAACACTTCCGCATCCGAACCCAGGGACCCATTTGAAGTTTCAGGCCCCGATAAGCTCCAAATTTGAAAGTGGGGACCACCACCTGGAAAAGGTCTATGTCAACCTCAACCCTGACCTGAGATTTCAGGAAGGTCACCAGAAAGTCTTAGAAAGGTTTCTAGATTAGTTGGGGACCTAGAAAGGTAAGGGAATGTGCCAAAATGTGTAAGAGGGCCTAGAGGCCCAGAGAGAGTAGAATGAGGCCCAGGAGGAGCAATACATAGATCCTACCCAGAGATAAGAGCCATGGAGATAGAAATCTAGGAAAATCCACAAGATCCTAACCCTAACTTCATCTATACATGTATAATCAAGCATAGATGCAAATCTAATATGCCAACCATACTAAATGAGGGTGCTAAGTCTATCAAAATGGAAGTGCTTCCATTTTAAGATGATACAGAACCAAATGAACCCCTTGCAGCATTCAATCATTAGTTCCAACATGCTTTGAAGCGATGCACGGGCCCTTTCATTCCATCCCCAAAAGTAACCATATAGAATTATCTCAACACGATGGACCCCTTTTTTGCCACTCTCCTCTAGAGAACAACCACCCCGGGCGACCGGGATACTTTGGCAAAAGATTACAACCTAGCCTTAGAACTATCCCACAGTCTCAACAAATCCCCAGGCATGATTGGGTAGAGCACACCTTTCAACATGACCCCCGATGGAACTGTATACGTCGGGGGATATAACCCCAATCTGGTAATGAGTGACCCACGATGGCCATGAATCCCCCGCCACCGTCGGTAGACCAGCAAGCCCAGTACGTTTATCCTTCACAGACTCCAGCAATACGGGGTCTGGAATCATTCCCTTGGAACCAACCATAGCCAAACTAGCAACAACAGACACAACCATCCGGAGTGCCTTTCTTCCAGTCACCTGCAGCTGGAGGATTGCCACCCTCGACTCCAGAAAATACTGTTGCCTTCCCAGGGAACCAACAACAACAACCGTCACATTGTGACACAAACACTTAGCTGACCACCGAGGTTGAATCCCTCTGGCGAAGGTTGTCCACCCTAACTATGGACATGGGTCAACTGAAGGCGGCATCCTACGCACCCCAGAATTCCAATTTCTAGAGAGGTAATATTTTCTCCGGCCAACGAAACAACAACGTGGGAGGAAGAAACTTCAATAGCGGGCCTCGGCCCAACCAACAGCAATGGAACAATAACGCAAACACTGGAGGCCCGCCTCCAAACCAAAATGCCAATCAAAGTGGTACTGGACCATCTCATTTTACACCAGTTGCAGACTTCCAGCCCATGACCAATTGATGTAGATTGCATGACACAGGCTCCTACAAGGAGGTAAACTGTGCCACACTAGAGAAGGTCGTCATGATTTCCCAGCTAGACAAATAACAATCGTCTGATCCTACTCACCAAAAACCTCCTGTGCAAGAGCCAACTCATGGTGCATTTTCCTATGAGACCGTCTTCTTTGGATCCTCTAAAGAAGATGAAGAAGAATCTGAATTGCAAAGATTCTTTTACAAATCAATTATGGCCTTTGAGGCCAATGCCTTCACCAACCCGTGGACTCCTTACAACACTCAGAGCCAGGCTGGTAAAGGACCAGTTTATATGCTGACACCCCTTAAGGACACTCCTCCCCAGGATAACACAATTGACTGACATTTCCTTCTAAAAGGTTCTACCTCTAACCAAGAAAAAGACACGGCCGAGGGAAGCCACCAATTCTCGGGAGGAAGATTTGACATCACAAGGGCGTTAAAACAAATCACCACCTCTATGACCTTGATGGAGGTTTTGCTAAATTTTTGTGAGCAGAAGAAGTCTCTTCTTAAGCTCTTGGGAAACCCAAAATTCATCAGTCACCCACCCAAGACTGTCTCTTTTAAGGACACCAATGTGGCTATCTTCCAGAGAAATAGCGAAGATCATCCATTCCTACTAGGCCTAAATATACAAGGCAAAAACATACACAACTTCCTAGTAGATTTTGGAGCTTCGGGCAACATCATGCCCTTATCTATATGCCAGAAGCTCAGATTCTAACCCACCCCATCTAATGGTGCAATGATTCAATCGAATAAAACTACTATGAAAATAGTGGGAGAATTGAAGAATGTCCAAATACAGCTCATCCAGGACCCTAGAATAGCCAGCATAATCAAAATCCAAGTGGTGGACATCCCAGAGACTTATGCGATGTTATTAACTCAAAATTGGTCTAAGTCCTTGAACAGATACTTTTCAACCAACTTTTCCCACTTATGGCTCCCTTGGGAAAGAGAATCAAACAAAATTCAGGTTGAAAGTGAGCCCTGGATGAAGTAGACCCTTACCAAAGTTGGGAGAGTTAACAAGGTCTTCTTCTCTGAGACTTCCCCTAGGGTGTACCAACCCCTTAAAATATTGATGTTCAATTTCACTCCTAGGGAGGATCCCATAGTTCTGTAGAGAATCCAAGACCTAGAAGAGAAATTGAGGGTTGAGGTTAACTCTCAAGGTGTCGTAGTGACCCCCACTACACTCTTGTCTGGCACTTGGTGTCGGGTACACTATCAGAAAAATTTAGAGCTAGAGTGTGAACCTTTCCATTCCGTCACTACCCAACACATTGACACCTTTTCGAACAAAGAACATATAGCTAATTTCCTGAAATCCAGTATTCCTACTGGAAGCACTTCTTCAGTGTAATTTCCCTGGGGATCTCAATTTCAAACCCCTCTGGAGACAGACCTCACCCATCCACCATCAATGCAGGAGGAAGCTCCTCCCAAGTCTCCCAAAAACAATCCAAAGACTGCTCAATCTCCCTAGCTCCAGACTATAAGTGACGACTTGTGGACCCTTAAGTTTGACGGGTCCTAATCCAAACAAGGTTGTAGGGCTGGAGTAGAATTAATCAACCCATGAGGGAAATCCTTTCTCGCATCCTACAGGCTACATTTCAACTGTACAAACAACATTACGGAGTATGAGGCTTTGGTCCTTGGACTCCTATTTGTGTTAAGGAAAGGAATCACCCACCTTCGGGCTTTGGGTGATTCAGAGTTGATTTTCAAACAGGTCCGGAGTTAGTACACATGTCATGATAAAAGGTTGGCCACATACCACAACTGGGCATGGAGCCTTATTGAAGATTTTGATGCCTTCGACATTGATCTTATTCCCTGGAAAAGGAATTATGTCCCGGATGCCCTCGCTATTTTGGCCAGCACACTTGAGCCTATGGCCGGCTCACGAATCTGGAGATTTTTCATGGAGATGATCCCCACCCCATCCATTCTAGATAATGTCACCCACTTTCAGGTTTTTGAGGACGATCAGCATATTATGGCCTTCATGGCCAATGTTGGTGTCTTCGAGGACCAGATAGTGGAAGAATGAGACCATGATGATACTGGGTAGGGTGATGAAGATGATGGGATCATGGACCTACCTACCAACACCATCCAGAAGGGGATGGTCACACTTGAACGTATCTTTGACTTGGACCCTCAGGGCCGGGAGAAGATATCATCCTCCTCTAAGGGAGGAAAATTCAAGAAAGTAAACATCAGTCAGCCCGGTGAAGAAAAGATTATACACATTGATACCTCATGCTCCCCTGAGGAGAAGGAAAAGATTCTCGCGGTTCTCCAAGAATACATAGATGTGATCGCATGGGGATATGAGGATTTGAAAACATATGACACATCCATTATGAATCATACCATCCCCCTAAAACCTGATGCTAAGCCTTTTCGGTAAAAGAAACAACCAATCAACCCATTGATTGAGCCTCTAATTCATCAAGAGGTGGACAAACTACTATTGGCCCAGATAATCTTCCCAATCTGGCATACTATGTGGGTTGCTAATTTGGTCCCTGTTAGAAAGAAGAGCGGTGAAATTTGCCTTTGCGTGCATTTCCAAAATTTGAATAGAGCCTCCAAGAAAGATAATCACCCTCTCCCCTCATTGGATGAGGTGTTGCAGATAGTGAATGGGTCACAAATTATATCTTTCTAAGATGGGTACTCCGGATACAACCAAGTCATGGTTAAATATGAAGATAGAGAGAAAATGACGTTCACTAACAAGTGGGGAACATTTGCATATCGGAGGATTCCCTTTGACTTGATTAACATAGGGGCCACATTTCAAAAGGCTATGGACATTGTGTTCGAGGGCCTTGTGAATCGGTGCATAATCATCTATATGGATGATTTGACCATCTTTTCCTGGGACAGGCGTGACCATTCCGCCCACCTCACCCAGATCTACGAGAAATGTCATCGGTACGGAATATCCCTCAACCCCAAGAAGTGCATATTTGGGGTCACCGAAGGGAAGTTTCTCAAGCATATTATCTCTGAGAAGGGTATATCCATTGATCTAGAGAGAGTTGAAGCGCTACTAAATTTACAAATGCCCGATAGTAAGAAAGAGATGCAATCTTTCTTCAGAAAGATCAACTTTGTCTGGTGGTTCATCACTGGATTCACCGAGATAGTCAAGCCACTCAATGAAATGATGAAAAAGGATACCAAAATTGAGTGGAGTCCTGAAGAAAAGAAGGCATTCACCTAGATTAAACAAATGATAACGGAGGCACCCGTCCTGGCTAGTCTGGACTACTCCCTCCCATTTTATATTTACTCATTTGCTTCACTGCATTCTATCGCAGCACTATTGACCCAAAAGGTTGAGGGGGAGGAATGACCCATATCTTTTATGAGTTCCCCCTTCAAAAATGCCAAATTCCAGTATTCATCATTGGAAAGGCAGGCCTTTTCTCTTGTTTGTGCCGTGAAGAAATTCTGGCATTATATTCTTCAGAGTAAGGTGCATGCTATCATCCCGGACCAGGTTGTGAAATCTTTGCTGATGTAGAGTGAACTGGGTGAAAGATGGGGGAAATGGATGGCCATCCTCTAGGAATACGACTTGGAAATGCAACCCATGAAGATAGTCTGAGGCCAGGGACTAAGTCAAGCGATGGTAGAAGAGACTCCCCACATAGAATGTCAAACTTACACATTGGAGTCTATCACTCAAGACCCGTGGTACACTAATCTGGTGTACTTATTATCAAAAAATAGATTCCCAGAGGGGTTACCTCCCAACAAACTTCATGCCCTATGGATGAAAAGTGCTCACTTCATGATCAAAAACTCTGCGCTTTATTGCAGGAACTATGAGGGAGTGTACCTTCGGTGCATTGATAGGGACCAAGCTGTGAAAATGATTGAAGAATTCCATGGGTAGTTTGGAACTGGGCATGGCTCAGCCAACGCCACCACCCATCAGATCCTTCAGGTCAGATATTATTGGCCTTGCATATTTAAAGATGTTTATACTCACGTCCAAAGATGCCATACTTGCCAAACGGTGGCACATCGTGAGCGTAACCCAGCTATGCCTTTACAACTAGTCTTCGAGGCTAGGCCATTTGCCCAGTGGGCATTTGAATTTATTGGGGAAATCAATCCCAACTCGTCTGCCAACCACTGATACATCTTAACTGCAACTGATTATTGCACTTGGTGGTTTGAAGACATACCTTGCAAAAACAACATGGCAGACATAGTTATCGAATTCCTAGAAGAAAACATCGTCACAAGGTTCAAAATGCCCTTTGCTATAGTATGTGACAATGGTCCAAAATTTTCTTTGGTACAACTACTTGAATGGACCTATAACCAGAAGATCACTCTAAATTTTTTCAGCAATTATTACCCCCAAGGGAACGGTGTTGCTAAATTAATGAACAAAAATTTACTTGAAGTGATCAAACACCTACTAGAACAGAGTCCCCCGGATTGGCACCAAAACCTGAGGTTCGCCCTTTGGGAGGATTGCATTTGAATTAAGGCCTCCCTGGGAACGTCCCCATTCCATATGGTTTATGGCCAGAATCCAATGTTTCCAATCAACTTACAGATCCCATTTTTACAGTTTATGCAAGAATTCGGCAACCAGGATAACATTATGGAGGTTTAGCTCCTGAATCTGGTGCGGATGGAGGAACAATGAGATGTAGCCCTTGAATATTTTTCACGTCACGAAGCAGTGGTAAAATGATGGTTTGACCGTATAGCCCAATACAAGGCCTTTTAGATTTTGGACTTAGTCCTGTTGTGGGACAAGGCCCAGGAAAAGAAAGGAAAGCACACCAAGTTCCAATGGCTCTGGCTCAGACCATACCTAATCTCAGAGATCTGCAGGGCAAATACCTATCACCTTAACACCATGACTAGAGAACCTGTCCCATTTCCCATCAATGGATAGTTTCTCAAACATTACTTTGAATGAGGCTGGTTTTCCCAAGGTTGTATTTTATGTAAACTTCTCTTGCTTATAAATATTTCTTTCCCAGTGCCTCGTTGGGAGGTGCCTTTCTTTGTAAATAGTTTTGTTGGCCGTCTTCTAAGACTGAATTTTTCTTTTGTGTTGTCTTTGTTTTTCTTGTCTTGTTTTTAGGTTCTGGCATTTTTCTCTCCCTTTTGTGAGGATTGGTATGCTTTGCATAACATCTGGTCTCCGGGATGTTATCTTTAAATGTGACAGAACCTAAGAATCTATTGTTAGCATGATGGAATCAATCCGGTCTCCGGAGTTATTTCATAAGTTTGGTAGAAAATTATGAGTAGTCTTAATCAGATTTATCCCCAGAAGTCCAGTAATCAGTTAAATTAAAATTCTAAAGGAATGAGTAATCAGACACACCGAGGGTAGATCAGTTGCACTAGTGGTTGGCCCAAGTCTGAACTTTTAAAGATTATTTCCAGATCTAGAGTTTTCCTCCCCCATTCAGCAAATTAATGTGGGTGAAGGGTGAAAGAAGTATCGCCATTAAATTTAGCTAAGCTTAAGCTTGATGGTGAAAGAAGTATCGCCCTCCCCACCCATAAACGTACAAAATAACAAAAAAATAAATGGGATGAAACTCCGGTCTCCGGTAGAAACAAGCGAGTTTCATGAATTTGGGGTTTGATATACTTAGTGCCTCCTCTCTGCTTCTCCCAGAGGTCATCAGCTTGATTTCCTTTCAAAGAAAACACTTCACTACTGATGAAAGGATCATGGATTGGATCGTGTATGACTGAATTTTCTCAGATGTTACATACCTTACAAGTAAGATGCTTTGAGTAATGATTTATTCCAATTTTCCTAACAAGAGATTCTGCAGTTCTCGAATGTGCTAAGGCATTCATCCCAGATAGTCGCCATTTGTTATGCCCTGCATCATCGTCCCTACATTTTGTGTGCAAAATGTTGGGTCCCCCTTTTTTGTTTTTACCCTTGCCTTGTCTTTTTTCCTCTGTTCCTTTGTTTTCTTTCTACAGGTTTTATGTCCCGCGGTGTTGGTTTTGCTTTTTGTTTTTGTCCCTCATGTCTCTGGGACCCAATCCTAGAGTTGGTTGTTTCTTTTCTAGGAGCTGGACTTTAGACTCTAGGATTTTCTACCACGGTGTCTTCTTTCTGTAAGAAGGTATGGCCGCACGAAATCCTCGAGCCCAGAGCCTCGAGGTCTGCTTGTTTCAGAGTTTGCAAAAGGAAAGGTAACTTGCTTTTTACCTCAGGTATAAATAGGAATCACCTGTCATTTTCATAGTTCCCATGATAAAACACTTAGGTGATTGCAGAGCAATTTGAGCAAGATTTAAGCGCGAATTATTTTTAGTGTTTTGAGAAATTGTAAGTTATTTTTGGTGTTGGTTGGTGATATTTTGGAGAGAGAAGCTATTGCAGAGTGTCTAGGGTGCCTTTCCTTCCTCGCCTTTCTTCAGAGTCCAGGTTGGTGCTCCTGGTTCTTCTTCCATTTTTCTATTTTTTTTCTTTGTTTGTTGTTTTGTTTGCATTTTTGCTTTGTTTGTTTCAGTTTTTCTCTGTGTCCTCATCATCTGGTTCGCCACCCGTTGGTGGGTCGGCTCTACCAGAGGGTTGTCCACCCTCTGTACAGGTGTAGGATAATGTAGATTTTGTATATGTTGTACATTTTCTATGCGGTTTTGTGTAGGTAATTGCTCTGCATCTGTTGTTGATATGTATATTAGCGTATTTAGTGTATATCCTTCCATTTCCATGTATATACCTTTCAGCCCTACTATGTGTAGATGTATATTTTGTATATATTCATTTGATCTCGCGTCAAGCTTGCCGTGCTTCCTCTCTATTTTATCCAAATTTGCAATTTCATTCCAGGTAAAATACCACCTGGTTGAAACTCGGCTCTCGACTGGTTCCAAGAAGGCGGTTTTCTCTCTCCTCTATCAGCGAGCCTTAATGCTTCATTTATGTCCCACATACACATTCAAGATTTCCCAAGTAGCCTACACTTTTCACGCATTCAGATAGTTGGCACCGCCGTCACCATAACTCCCCATTTATTTCATAGCCACATGACATCCACGTGGGCCTGACGGCTCACTTTTCACTCACAACTTCCAATGGTTATTTTTCCAGACCCTAGGTCTTTTGTCTTCACAAGCCCACATCTTACTTCCATTAAGTATGCTAAAACCCCCGGGCCTAGATAGGGGTTAATTTTCTAAGTTTGCATTATATATACTTTTTAGGATTTTGAACCCAAACTAACTTTTTCAGGAAAATGACGTGCCTCGGTGGTAAGATCTCTAGATCCCAGAATATTTTTATCTACAAATTCTAATGGTCACCTTGCCTTGTAGGTTTTCAAGAACAACACACCTTCATCATGTCTGAGGCTTCCGCATCTTCACCACCCGAGAGTCTGGAACTTTCTTCCACGGTGGTCACCAGGGCAGCCGTTAGATCCAAAATGGAGAGGGCCTTAGAAAAATTGCCTCTCAGCATGAAGTACTTGAAAGAAAATATCATCATGGGATCAAAGACTGAGTCCCAAGTTTAGCTAATTACCAACACCAGCGTCGCAATATAGGCTGAGATGCAGGCCCTGGTCAAGATAATATTCATTCAGCGACAGTCTGAGGATCCATTGGTGATCAGCGTCAGGGATTATGACATTCTGAAGGCCGCATGTTTCCCATGCTCAGTGCAGGCCCTAGAGCTCATTCTCACACTTGTGGCACACTACAACTCTTCCATCTAGGCTATCATGCTCATAGCCCCGGTACCGAATGGATATCCCACCCCCATGGTGTCTCTCAACACTGCTACTTTTTGGGTAGGTTTGGGGTTTCCTCAGTTTGACAACCCAACTGTCGTTACTAGAGCTAATGCCTTAGCGCAATTTCATTAGCTGGAAGTCACAGCCCAATAATACATGAACAACCATTGGCTCAAGAGTCTGAAGAGGGACCTAAAGAAAATGATACTAGAGATCCCCCGCTCTGAATTTAAAGAAAGTATCCAGATGGGGATGATAGCACTATGTCGGATCTTCGAGCAACCCCATGCCTAGGAATTCAGAGGGTGGATGTACTAATTTTTGCTTGGCATCACCATTGGGAGGGAGTACTTTAATTGGGCCACCATTATTTCTAACCATGTAGATTCTCAAGTCCTTCAAGTGGTACAGAAGTGCAAATTCTACATGACCTCTTATGTTATCTGGGCCTTATCGCAACAATGACCCATCACCAACGGGCTGCTCACATCAGGTGTACTTGGGATCAGCCTAGGTCAGAAGGCTCCTTGGAATTATTTTCCACAAATTCAATGGGAGGCTAGTTTCCCTAATTTCTGTTAGATGAACGACGCCTTCATCTAATACAACCTGCTCACACCTACCCGGGATGTAGGATACTGCTTCTTCAAGGAGCCAATGGATCTGGTCAGAAGTTATGGCCATTACTACATCCAATTCAAGAAACACACCTACATAAGGATAACCGGCTTCTCCGGGAAACCTTACTTGTTACCCAAACATTGTGGGAAAAAGATAATTCTCTTGGAATATTACAGGAAAATATTGGAGTTGCACGCCTTATATGCCTTAAAGAAAGTGATGAATGTTCCATTCCCAATCATTTATGGGAATTAATCGTGCAGTCTGACTGTAGCCAAAGAGGAAGACAACAAGCTTAAGAGCCTAAACTTAGCCAAATTCTATCTAGCGCGGAAAAACTTTGATCCGCTGGGAAAAATTACAGTGGCACTTCCCTGGGCATCAGAGCCCCACCAATATCACATAGAGGATTTCTGGGAAGATTGCCAGGATGATGTTGAAGTCCAGAGCTGGAATTATGTCTGAATGACTATGGGGATGATGGAAAGGTTGAAGCTCCAAAAATTTCCAAATGACTTCTCAGACACCAGACCCATAATAGATCCCTAGTACAAGGCAAAGGGGATTGATAAGTTGGCTCTCCCACCGATAGATTGGAATGCCTAGGAGGGGCCTACCATTGAGGAAATCACTCACAACCTGGTCAAGTGCAGCCATGAATACTTTAAGAGAGTATGCCCTGGGAGTACCCGCAGGGCTGCCCCAACAAATCAAAGGCTAACCTCCAGGGCCGGAACCTCCTCTAGGGCCGGAACCTTTTCACAAGGAGGAGATAAAAAAAAGGGAATAATGGGAACTCTAAGCCCGTAGGAGACCCCCATAAAGGAGAAATTAAAACAATCACTGGTAGCCTCCCAGCAGATGAAGGATAGAATAATCACATGGTTGGCTACTCCGGTGCTCATGACCGGACCTATCTGTCCTCCCTCTTCCCCTTCACTAGCAGCACTAATGGTCAGAGCAATAGGAATGGATACGGAAGAGGAGTAGGTGGTCCTAAGGGATGTGGGGCCTCCTTTGGTCACAAGGTAGAAGAAAATGATTAATCCAAAGCCAAAGACAGAATCAAAGCTCAGGTGCCTCAAATTCCCCAAGTAGAGATCCTTTCTTCTGACTCCCCGGAGCAGGAGAGAGAACCAGAGCCCATGCATGTCCCAAAAAATCCTCCCCCCAAGAAGAGTTTGATGATGTATTCAGGGATGATGAGTTTGGGAATTTGTAGGAAGACATCGTACAGCCAGAGGCAAAAATCCAAGAGTAGGATGCAGCTCCAGAATAGGAACCTGCACAAGAGCAATAGGAACAAATGGAAGAAGAAATGGGAGTGGAGCAAGAGATGGCCTCTGAAGTCCCAGAAATACAAGATATGGGAGTATCAGGACAAAATAAAAATGAACAAATGGCATCGGTTGGGGAAACCGGACCCATGGGAACAACCGTGACCGCAACCACCATGTTCTAAACAGTGCTCCCAAAAGTAAGATTTGGGGAGGTAATCACTGCAGCCCAAAAATTGAATCTTGTCTTGTTGCTTCCCCCACTACCAAATGATGTACCGATAGAAGGAGACATCCCAGCAATAGAAGCTAAGGAAGAACAGCAACAGGAAGAAGAAGAAAACCCTAGGGAAACCAATGAGGACCCAAATATTGCTGAAGATATAGACAGGGAAAAGGACACTGGTATCACCGGAGTAGATATTGTCAGTGAGACAAAAAATACAAGGAAAGAGTCAGAGGAGACTCATACTATTGAGGGGGCACAACAGGATATCGGGGAGAAGTCACAGGAGCAAATTTTGGCTGCAAAGCCACCCCACTGCCATAGTGGTTGGTGGAATCTTGAAAGAGAAAAGCCCCATCAACACCCAGAGCCCATCTTTCTTTGGAGGAGATGATGGCCCAGGCGCAAAATCTGCCT
Organism: Thuja plicata; assembly: GCA_018584345.1. Classification (NCBI taxonomy): domain Eukaryota; kingdom Viridiplantae; phylum Streptophyta; class Pinopsida; order Cupressales; family Cupressaceae; genus Thuja; species Thuja plicata. The sequence continues at coordinate 3,109,527 of MU225528.1, forward strand.
AAGGTTAAGAAAGCCTAGATGGTTCACACTCTTCGAACCAAGCCAGGTGGAGAAACAGTCGCAGTAATCGGGACACCTTCCCGAGATGCAAACAAGGCAATGGTGGAGGCTAGAGATTATAATGTCACAGAAGTGTCACTGGGGAAGAGAGGAAAATAGGGTGAATTGGACCTATTAAAAGAAGAAGCCAAGGCAGTAGAGGCTCACTACAAAAAAAAATCCTCAAAAGTTCAAGGCAAAACAAGAGAAAAATGAAAACCTCATGGGGTTGTTGACTGAGCTAGCCTAGCCTATTAGCGTTATTCCTCCAGGGGCCTCTACTTCAGATGTAGCACTTCCGTAGAGCAATATAGACTCATTACAGGCGATGAAGAAAAATGCCCAAGCGATTGAAGAATGGGTTGCCTTGTAGTTGGAAAATGTCCAGCGTTTCCTGGTGTCCACACTCCTGGATTTATATGCAGCCTGCCACATATTACATCAGGCCGAAACCACCATCATTCTATGGGAGGGGGACATCAAGAATTATGAGGCATGGAAGGTTGAGTTAGAAGAACTCATCGGCCTCAGAGAGGAGATTGTTTCCAAGTCCAGAATTTTGGGAGAAGAGTCATTTGATTTTGTGAGGACCCAGCACTCTAGACTTGACCTCACATTGGGGGTAATCAAGCAACTGGTGGGGACTCTATGGGATGAGGTCAATGAAGTCCAATATTCTTTCAATTTATACAAGTCTTTTCTTTCAAACGTCTCCGGAGCTAATCCATTTAGCACTGACACATGCACGCCAGAGGAGTATGTTTTGGGGAAGTTTGATGAGTTAATGGAATCAAGGTATCAATCCCCGAAGGGGATAGACGGAGCTAAAATGACTTGAATAACTTTCTTGATACTCAGTGGCCATGATGTGGCAAAGATGGCCGATGAATTTAAGGGAAATGTTTCGAACCTAGGGGAGAAAATTGAGGTGGCCAAGTACTGGTGGGCTGGCCTTAAAGACATCAATGAAGATGGAATCTCCCATCTCCTCTAGACCTTCAATGATAGTAGGCAACAATAGAGATTCTCTGGGGGCTGGAGAAGACCTAAGTGTTTTGTATTCTTTATTCTTTTGGAACGTAAGTTCCCAGATCCCGTAGTCCCGAATCCTACATTTTGTATTCTTTCAGTGACCCTTGTCCCAGCCCCCAAGGCCAACTAATCACTTTCAAAGCAGTTAATAAAGTTTTTTAGAAGGTGGATAGCTACATCAAGGCACGTCAGATCAGAAAGAGGTTTTCTAACAGATGGTCTTCCCAAGGCGCCGCTTCAACGTTACACCTAGCACATTGGAGATAGGGCACTGCTTTTCCCATTTATGAGGCATGTAGCCTCGATCCCCGGGGGATTGGATTTCTTCTTTCTCCTTCTTGGCTCTCTTCTTGAGGCCAATTCTTCCACTCCACCTCTCTTGTCTTATTCTTCTGACATGTCAGGCTTATTCTGTCTCTAGGTCTTTTGTAGAGTGGCACAGGTAGTACCAACCACCGGATAATATATTTTATTGTACAGTGTAACATAAGTTAGGGTTAGGGTTAGATGTGTATGTGTATAAATAATAATTCTAACCTCATTCCAAGGGTCGGCAAAATTGATGATTTTGCAGTCCACAAGTTAATAGAAAAATAGTTTTTCATTTCTCAGTTGCAGAGCTCAATGCTCCATAGTTTCCAAGTTTTTCAGTAGTTAGATGCTTCCTTGGAGCCACCATTGTATCACACACCAGTGCTTGCTGGAAGAAATGTTAATGAAGAAGGAAGAATTCTCTCAATGAAGTTGTTGGCATTCTGTCTTCTGGGTTAATGGTATTTTATGCTTTGCATTCTTCATGTCCTTTGCTCTAACACTTAAAGTAGATTAACGACCTCCTTTCCTTTGCTACTAATTAAATATGAACTGATGGTTGTATGTTTCTTTGGTATTTAGTATAGTGTGTTAGAGTATTGTTGATGTTTAGAATGTTTAGCATAACTATAGGTAGATGAAATATTTCTAGCCCTGTAGGATCTTTTTCAGTTTATTTGTAAGTGTAAGCATGTTTGGAGAAACCTCACCTACTTGAATCCCCAGAGAGAATGAATTGAAGATAACCAGCTAAACCCCTTGAAAATAGTCACATCTCCCAACCAAGCCCTGCACCATCGAGACTCGACTCTCATGTGCTTGGAGGCCTGGGGAATCTCATTTCCTTGGACAACCTTTATAGGCAAAGTTGGTCGGTACCCCGGTAACCGGTGACAACTTACCTCTATTGGCAGACCTGGTTACAAGAGTCCCATCAATAGAAGCATAATTTAATTCTGAGATTATTTCTAGATCCAAAAGGTTCCTCTATCTTGCAATCAATATTGGAAAGAAACTATGGATCACTATAAAGAAACAATTGGAACTAAAGTGAAAGATTACTCGCAGGGTAACAACTGGAGGAATCTTGGAGTTACAGATAGAAGATTTATTTCCCTCCAGCATGATTTTCAAAGTTGGTTCATTCAGAATAACCAAGAGGATAAAATCATCTGGGCTCCTATGTCTGATGGTAACTATATTATGGCTTTGGCTTGTGATCTTATCACCAAACGGGAGGAAAGACCTTTATGCTCGCAAGTGTGGTAAAAATTTCTTATTCATAAAATCAATTTCTTTTTTTGGATTTTAGCCCAAAATAAACCTCTTACTCTTGATAATCTTAGCAAAAGGGGTTTTCAGCTCCCGAATAGATGTTTTCTTTGTATGGAAGAGGCAAAATCTTGTGATCATATAATGATGCATTGCTCCTTCACTCATAGGGTCTGGGACTTAATCTTTAAGAAATAGAATCTTTGCTGGTTTTTTCCTCTTCTCTGGCAGGACTTTGTAATGCAATGGTATTATCCTCTTTGGGATGACCTGGCTAAAGAATTCTAGAAGCTTCTCCTCCCCCATTTTTTCTGGAGGATTTGGAAGGAAAGAAATAAAATAGTGTTCAGGGATAAGCATTCTTCACCTGAAGTGGTCAGCAACCTTATTTGTAGAGGGGTGGAGGAAAACTTCAATTTTTCTTTCAACATCAACAATACGAAGAGCTCCACTCAAATATCTCAGGAGAACATTAGAAATTGTAACTTTTGTACCCAAGTCCCCAAATCTGTTCATCCTAGAATGTCTATTACTTGGACCTCCCCTATGACTAGGTTAAATCTAACTTTGATAGTGTGGCTAAGGGAAACCTGGGAGTGGCTAGTGGAGGTAGAATTATTAGAAATTAGATGGGAAATAGAGTTGGTGCGGTGGAAATTCCTCTCAGGGTTCATTCCAACCACACAACTGAAGCTATGGCAGCTCTCAATACTATGTTGCTGGTAGAAGAGCTGGGCTGAAAAAAAGTTTGGAAGGAAGGAGACTCTCTTAATATTATCAATAAAATAAAAGGCATAGGTAAGGTTTCTTTTTCTATCTAGCATATCATTGATAAAATCAAGTGTATTGCTTCAAACTTTGAGTCCTTTCATGTTACTCACAATTTCCATGAAACTAACCAAGTGGAAGACTATTTGGCTAACCTTGCAGTTAGAAGTGACGCTAGCTATAAATGGAACATACCAATCAAGATTAGTGATGAAATCGATACCAAAATTAATTATGACAGGATCAATCAAAAGAATGGTATTATTAGTAATAATGATTATGATGTATGATGTAAAGCTTAACCGGTGTACTTTCTATGCGAAGTGTCATGTGGTCATAAAGAGAATTCATTAAAATTGTTTTTTGCATGCTTTCTAGGTCTGAAATTCTTGTGAGTTGCCATTCTACTTCTATTCTGAGTATTTTGATCTTAGACGGAGTTATCTAGAAATAGACAAAACTAGGACCAAGCTTATGAAATATGGTGCCCATAACATGAAGAACAAAGATGAGATGGGTGGGAATCTTAAGAGGGAGGAAATTACGGAGTGTAAATGGAGACAGTAAAAAGACATCTGCATGAAAATAATAAAGACATTACAAAGGCCTTTGCTGTAGGTTCGAACAATGGAAAAGTGAACCTTACAGGGAAGAGTTTCACTCTGTCATTGGAGCTTCTGGCTAAGATTAGTGGTCTTCCCCTTGAGGGCATGCATTTCTCCAAAGACAAGAAGGAAGGTAAAAAAGTGTACAAACTTTTCCCAAAGACTGATGAAGAAAGAGCTATGCTGGTTAAAGGTAAAGTGAATTTTGTAAATCTGGATAATGTCAAACTCATTTGGGTGTGTGTTCTTAAAGAAATAATTGAATACTTTACACTAGATGGAAGGTATACTAGGGTTTACAACTACTATTTTGTTTTGGTTAACCATTTCAAACATGACATTAGAGTTTATTTCCCTTACTTTCTCCTTAGCTCATTGAATCAAAACATTGTAGAACACAGAGTTAAGGGTACCCTTGTTCTGCATGAGGGGCTTATCTTGTTGATTTTTTATTATGCTAAAAATCATATTCCTAAGCCTATTCCTAAAAAGATATCCAGCACCAAAAGAAAGCACTCTGATACTCTGCCTGATAAGAAAGTTAGCATTGGCTCAAGCAAAATACCTCGTAAGGTGAGCCCGGTTAAACCCGAAACTAGGCTTTCATTCTTTGATGAGGTGGAAGGAATGATTTTGGAAGATGACCTAGAAGAGGTTCTCTCTAAAGAAGAGGAGAAGGTTAAAGGTGAGCCGAGTAATAGAAATATCTCTCACTCTATTACTCCTAATAAAGGTACTGATTATGCCTGTACACACAAAATAGTGCACTTCTATGAATCCTTACATGCAAGGAAACTCAAGAATGAGCCCTCACAAATCGATCCATAGCTCTCTATGCATGGAGTTGCAAGATTTGTAAAAATTGCTCTCA
>MU225528.1:3154184-3170770 GCA_018584345.1 Thuja plicata
TCAATAGCATTATGGGGAGCTATTTTGTAGAATTCAAGAAGAGAATGAGATTAAGAACTAGGATTCCTAGATCACTAGTGGAGAAGCACTATGAAGAAATTTGTTTTCTAGTTGATACGGATAACACCTATATCTAGGCTATGACAGCCAGGGTAACATGCTTAGAACCATTTCCATATGAAATTAACATTGATGAAGCATCAACTACCATCATTTCACTCCTAGACGAGGCAATTGATACTACAGAAGAAAGGTTTGGAAATTTTGATGAAGCCAAAGTTAAAATTTCAAGAAGTTTAACAGAGGGAACTATGGAGAGGAAAAGAAAGAAAATTGTGAAAAATCTAAAGAAAATGGTTGGTTTAGGTAGTGATGAAGAACCTGAGGATGCACCTTTAGGCCTGACTACTAGACAAGGTGAGGATATGTCTATAGAAGAGGAAGTGAGTGCATCAGAGGAGATCACTAAGAAAGCTAAGGGTAAAGGACCATCAATTGTAATAGTAACCAAGCCGAGCAAAGCTAAACCTAAGGTTACACCTCCTGTAGCTAATCATCCAAGGACTAGAGCATCTACTGTTACTTCTCTAGCAGAAGTACAAACAAAAGTGTATGAAAAGAAGAAGGTTGGAGAAAGTAGTTCTGGAAAGGAAGATAAAATTGCTCCTAAGGCTGAGCCGAGTAAGCCAGCAAAGAGACCAAGGAGGAAACTAGACTTGGGGATAGATAGTGATGATGAAAAGATTGAAATTGATGAACCCAGCAACATACCTACAACACAATTCAAGAAACTAGCTAGTATTGATGAGGTATGTGACACTTTGAGGAATTCAATAGGGTTAGTGAATTTCAAGTTCATTAAGTATGAGAAATTGAATAAAGTGGATAAGCACAAAGTTTAGGAAGCACTCTTGGATATGATGAGTACTTTCAAGTTAACTCCTACAGAGATAGGAAATCATGTGCCGAATGAACTATATGATTTTCTATCAAGCAAATGGGAATTTGCACTTACCACAGAGAGACAAATCAGGGAAGGAACTTTAGCCAAGGTAATACCTGAGTTAACCTCAAAACAAAGAGCCAAATTCATTGATGAATACAAGAATAGGTTTATTCCTAAACTCAGAGGTTATGTTGAAGGTGTAGTATAGTAGAGTACAAGGATTTGGAAGGAAATCTTTGGACTGATAGTTCCAAAAGACAAGAAGTCTGGTGAGGGAACATCCAAGCAAAAGGCAAAAGAAGTGGAGACTACCCCTGAGCCATAGATGACTCAAGGTCAAATTGCTACAGAATGGGACAAGACCAAAGATGCATTAGACTCAAAAAAATATTTTGATCTGACTGCAGACAGTCTGATGGATTTCTTAGTTGATGATCCAAGCAATTTGAATGTCAAGGAACAAGATATGCCAAGTGGTACATACACTGATTCGCTTATTAAGGCAACTGATATTGAAGAAGGGAAGACCACAGCATCTGATGAGATAATTGAAGGTGAATTATCAGAAAGGTGAAGAGAAACAACAAACAAATGCACAAGAGGTAACTTCACAGAATCCACCTATTTTAGAGGTTGTCAAAACAGTTTTAGATAGTGGAGTAGTGATGAAGGATACTGTTGATAAGCCTAAGGAAGAAGAGGCAGTGCAAGTGTTGGTTGATCTACCACACTCTGCATCATCCACTCCCACAAGTCCTAAAACTGGTAGTATGCTTAATCCACAGACAATACTGACAAAATTAAAAGAGGCAATGGACATTGACACTATCACAGGAAAAGGTATTATGCATCTGAGGATAAGTTCACCAGAGTTGAAGAGAAAGAAATTTCTGAAGAAGAAGTCTCAAATTCTAGATGTAACATTAGATGAGGTCATTTTGATTCCACAATGGGATCCCAATGAATTATCTTTTGAACAAATAGGGACTCTTCAAGAATTGCTTAAGAGAAAGAAGAGACGGGAAGAGATGAAAATAGAACAGAAGAAAAAGCAGGTGTTGCATGACATCAAGGACATATTTGCAAAGGCTTTTGACTTAGAGGATGAAATGCCTCAAGCTCCAATTATTGATCAGTTAGTCAACATTGTACGAAGGTAACTGATGATGATATTAACAGCAATGAAAAAATTCTACAATGGTCCAAGAGGAGATTTGAGAGCAAAGTTCTAGAGAAAATCTCAAAAGACATTGCAACAAAATAGGTTGAGCTTTCTACACTTGTAGAAATTTTGGAGAAAGTTACAGAAAATGTTTATTCTTTGTATAGGAAATTATGTGATATTGAATTCTTTACAAAGGAAAATATAGATCATGTTGAGAAGCAATAGTTAGATTTGAGATCAACTGGAAATACTTTGGGTAAGGATACTACTTCTAGTTCTTTACATCTTATTAAGTTGATCAATGCACAATGGAGAATAGTCGAGCTTATGGCTGAAGATGTTCGAATTAGGGCCAAATTGATAACTATTTAGACAAGCCTGTTGCCTCACTTGGAGGTAATACGGAAGGAACTTTCAATTGCAAAGGAGTTATCACAGAGAAATGCAAATCTCTCAACTGCAGAAAGTTTAGTGAGTCTAGCTGTCGAGCTAGAAATAAAACTGGAAGTTATGAAGATTGCTAAGGAAAGATGGGATACTACATTTGAATTCACCCTGTAGCTTCATAAACAATTTCTGGATAAGTATAACTTAACCCCACCAAAAATCAGTGACAAAAACAAGGGGGAAATTGGTAAGGAAGTTGGAAAGGATACAATATGATACATCAATACAGAATAGGTACACTTGTATATATTTTTGAAGGCATGTAAACTTTTTGTATGAATAATTCTGATTATATTCCTAGGGGGAGTACTTAGTATACTTAGGCAACATTTTGATGGAATGAAATGAAGTAATGATAAGTGTATTTGTTCCACTAATATCAAAGGGGGATATTGTTAATCTCTAAGTTCTATTGATGATTAGTGACCAACACTTAGTCATTCACTTAGGAAGTTTTAGTTGGCTATCACTATGGCCAAGCTAAAACTATGCAAGGTCGAGCAACATTGCCGAGCAGTATTCAGGTTGCCAAGTAGTTACATTGCCGAGCCAAGTAAGGTACTCAGTGCCAAGTAGAATAGTTTTTGTATACATGTCTGGATTGATTCAAACTTTGAGGATAAGTGATCTGGCCGACTTATATAAGCTTTTTGGGCCGACTTATGTATGCATTTAATATTCTTCTACAGAGTTGGTTATGCATTTAATTGTTTTATCCTATGCATGATCTATTGTAAATATTAATTGTAATACCTTTAAGGTATAGGTATTAGATCTTCATTGTTGATCTAGATATCGCTATCAGACTTGAACAGATATATTAGATTACTTCTAAACCCTATTTTGTGTGTGTAAGAAGATAGCAGACAAAGTGTGTGTTGACTGCATTTTGAAGTAAAATGTACAAAGTGTTATTTTGTTAAGAAGCAGAGATCAAGTAGAGTGACAACACAGTGAACAACACAGTAAAGTTATATCAGATTATGAGATCATAGAAGGTACTGGAAAGAGGAGATCTATCATTAGCATTTGAGTGCATAACAAAGGATCAATACTTGAGACATTCTAATCATTATATCAGGTGAAAATCTCTTAACAAAGTGGTTCTAGTAGACCTTTCTAAATCTCCTAACAGAGTGCTTACTTTATTGTAAGTTAAAATCCTTTCACAGGGTAGATTGTAATGATCTTTATCTGTTAACTGGGCAGACCTTTAACAGGGTAGATTGCATTTTGTAATCAACTTTTGTAGCCCTAACAGGCACACCTTATTACTACAGTAGTGGAGAATTTTATGGGTGTCATCCCCACCCCAGTTTTACCTATTTGGGTTTCTGGGTTACCAAGATCTTGTGTTATGAGTTGTTTATTTCATTGTGTGGATGCTATCTGATATTACATTAGATTCATATATGTATGAATGTAAAATAACAATCCACAACATTCATGTACATTGACACATGAATTTTTTACGTGGAAACCCTACTAAGGGAAAAACAACTTGGGACCGGTAACCCAAAATATTTTCACTTTTCTGAAGTTAGCTTGGTGAAGAGCCAACCCTGTTAAATGTTAAAATGTACACTATAAAATGTGACCTAGTTAGAGGATCTAAAAATAATATTTCTCTCTTGACCATGCATTCACTATCGGGTCAACAAGAAAACACTCAACATTCTTTGAATGTTATAATAAATACTTTCACTGTCCTACTCGGTTAAGAGATTTATTTGTAGCAATGGTTAAATTGATAAAGTAATGATCTGATTCAAATACAACTCTATTTTTTTAGATTTTTAGATCTATGTTAAGTACATTATACCTCTGATCAATTTATTCACTGTAGTTCATCTGATTCACTATACTTTGTTCTACTCGGTAATGCTCTTTCCTCTATTTTCTCGGTGATGTCTGCAGAAAAACACTCAGTTCTATCTTTAACTAGTTTGATCAGTCATGCATAAACATTGCATGTGTGCATTAGATGTGAATTATATTTCATAATGAATATCTTGCCTCTTATATAGACATCATGTCTCATTTAATTTTCATCCTTCATATTTTTCCTCTTAATCTCCATCGTTAATTTTCCCGGTTGATCCTTCCTCGGCAGTTGTGTTAAAAACAAATTTCAATCTTTGTCGTCTGATCTTAATTAAATTTTCATAGTCATTTGATCAAAATAACAAACTTTATCTTTTCCCCCGAAATCATCAATTGCTAGGTCAACATTCTATTTTGTCTCAATTTGAATCAATTTTTCGGTCAATAACTTGTTGTGTTGGTGATCCCTAGCTCGGTTATCACTGTGGTTGGTATACACTATGTTTTACTTGGTGTCCATTGTCTCTCGGTGTATACAGAACTCATCAATTTCTGACCACATAAACTTTATTTGTTCTATTTTTTTAATACATAACAAATGTTTTCCACCATAATAATACTCAAATAAGTTGACATCAATGACAATACATTAACTGATAATGTTTAACATCACATCTGCAACTCGGTTGAATATCAACAAATGACTTCAAATATACAATCAGTTGTAGTTCATCACTGCCAGCTCTAAACATCTAGCTATGAACCTGTCAGAAGAGGTTGACCATCAAGTCTCACCTCCCAACCTATACCTTTTTAAGGTCACCCCTGAGCTAGGGGATCTAGAGTGGAACAGGAAACAAACAGGAAACCACAAAACACCCAAGAATTCAAGTAGACATAAAAATGCAAAAATAAACTCCCATACATGGAAAAATAGGAGGAAGGTCTCCAAGAGGCCTTCCTAAAATAGGGGTGGTGGTAGACTGTCACAGGAGGAGAAGCCTAAGTATATAATAAAATCATAAGCCACACATGGACTTGGAATGACCATCTACACAAGATGGAGTCATAAATAAAATCCTCCTTATGCCCCCCAGGTGCCCTCAGGCCATACTTGGCATCATGGGTATCAAGAACCCCATGTATTTCTATCCTCACATGAGAGACTATGCACTAACCTGGAGCCATTTCTTACCACCCCCTTAGAGATTACTCTTCCCTCCCAAGGGTGAGTGTGCCTTGAATAAATCTCATTTACAAAATAAATGCAACAAACTAAAACCCCCAAAACTCAAAACTTTGAAAAACATAAAATTTGCACAGGAATCCATTAATAGAGATTCAAGCTAAGAACATTCATAAACAAATAAAAAATTCTCTAAGAGAAACCAACCTTACTCAAAAGCTTAAGGCAAACTGAAAAATTTGAGATGATTTATCCTTCCAAGTCTTCTCTTTAAAAAGCTCCTTCAATCTGAAATGTCTCTAAAGGTAGAGAGTGGGTGAACAACCCAAGCTCTCCCTAAAACCTTCCCTATAAAGGAAAAGCTCAAAAATATCTGGAACCAATCAAAGATGAGGTGACCCTAACCATCCCTTTCTTCCCACTTGTCTTCCTTCTCCATGAATGGAATTAAATGCAACTTGGGAAGAAAAGAGAGATTAACCAAAACCACACAACTCTTCAAATTCGATCAAGTTGAAAAAGGAGACTTTAGGGGAGTCATAATTGGGTTTTAAGGCTCTTAATGGGTTGAAAATGACCCCTAACCCCTAGGGTACCAAGTTGGATAGCTAAAATTAATCCCGATTACCTTTTGGGAGCCTAAAAGACCCTCCTAAACTCCACATAAAGTCTACCCACGGATTTATAAGTCAAGTTGACCATATATAAACTTCCTAACCTTGGGTAAGCTTGGGTAATACACTAAGGTAACCCCTTGTTAACCCTACACCTATCCTTGTCACACTAACTAGCCATGCCAACACTTAATTACAACCATTGCCAAAATTGGCACGATTTAAATAAACAAATGACATGGCTTAATCACATTTAAAATAACTAAATTAAATACACACATACAAACCAAATTCATGAATAAATAACTTATACAACAAGGTTCATGTTTCTTTGTATAAACAAGACCTTGGAATGCATGAAATATAACATAGGTTCCAATTCTGGGTCCCCAATTTAGATCCATGGTCAACTATCCTTGCACACTCATTGCACACATCAGTAGGTCCAAAATAATATGATATAGAAACATAATACAAAATCAATACTATATTGCATATATATCTGCATTTGAATTAAATAAATATATCATCAGTTTCCTAAACCAATTTTTATTACAATTGCATCCACACAATTACTCCCATATATGAAATCATCATAAACTGAAACTAAATCAAAACATAAGGTATGTCGAGTGTACCTTGATTATATAACCAGGTACTGAATATATAACATAGGATTCAACATATCCTCAAATACATAAGAGTCACAATAGTCAAAGTATGTCTAATAAATAAACACTAAAAGCATAGAAAATAAAGCAGTAAAACTATGACGATCTAAGGTAGCTCTCACATCCACCCCCTCTAGGCATGAACTTCCTCCTGGAGTTCATCGAAGAGGTGAGGGTACTATGATCTCATCCATGTTATGTCCTCCCAAGAGGCTATAACCTCATCATAGCAATCCCACTAGACCCTAAACTAGTCTAGCTCTCGACCTCGAAGACTCAATGTCTTTCAAGCAGATATAAAAATTGGCTCCAAATCTAGTTTCCCGACATCCCAATCTATCACATGAGACTCATCATATATATTTTTCTATAAGATTGAAACATGAAACACATCATGGATGTGTGACAGGCTAGGTGGCAATGCTAAATGGTACACAACTGGTCCTATCCCCTCAAGGATCTCAAAAGGTCCAACAAATCAAGGTGCAAGCTTAGAGCCCTTTCCAAAATGGATTGGACTCTTATACATTCATACTCTCAAGAAGATCCTATCTCCAACCAAGTAATCTCAAACAATCCTCTTCGCAACTTCATACTTCTTTTGCCTATCTTGAGCTTCCACTAGACATTGTCTAATCAAGGTCACTTGCTGCTCCATATCTATGACTAGCTCAAGACCAATGGAAACTCTATCCTCAAAACTATCCCAACTGAGTGGGGTCTTGCATGGCCTACCATAAAGATCCTGGTAGGGAGGCATACCCAAGGATGTTTGGTGCCCATTGTTATAGGAAAACTCCACTAGGTGTAGGTATTCCTCCCACCGGGTCTGATGGTCCATGATGTACATGTGTAGCATGTCCTCTAACACCTGATTGACCCTTTTGGTATGTACATCCATCTCAAGATGATAGGTTGTACTAAAATTGATCCTAGTGCTCATATCTACTTGAAGTTCTCTCCAAAAGGATGAAGTGAAGAGAGAATCTCTATGCAAGCTGATCTTATGAGGTATGCCATGAAGTCTGATTATATATCACAAGAACACCTATGCCACTATTGGTGTGGTAAATTTAGTTTGCACGGGTTAAAAATGAGCCACCTTGGTCAACTTGTCGACTGTCACCATGATGACATCATGACAATGAGAAGACATAGGAAGACCTACTATGAAGTACATAGAAATGGTGTCTCGTTTCCACACTAGTATCTCATGAGGCTAAAGAAGGCCACTAGGATGATGGTGTTCTACCTTCACCCTCTGGAATTCTAGGCATCTATCCACCATCTCATCCATCTACAATATCATGTCAGGCCAATGATACAACTGTCTCAAATTGGCATGCATCTTCTTAACTCCGGGATGCGTTGCATAAGGGACTATGTGAGCCTCTAGCATCACAAAATCACGCAATATTTTGGAAGAAGGTATATAGATATGTACCCTAGGATGCAATATTCTATCAGACTCTAATGTATACTATAAAAAATTCCCCTCCATGGGTATCTAAGATCGAATCAGCTCACAAACTTTTGTATGCATCTCATCCTCATGTAAGCGATGAAGAATGTGATCTCTCAAATCTGTGCTAGTGGACATAGAAGAAAGCTCATGTCATCTCCTACTCAAGGCATCTGTGACTATGTTCTCTTTCCCCTTGATGTAATGGACATCAAAATCATATTCACATAAGAACTCCATCCATCTACTTTGTCAAGCATTAATGTTCGGCTGGGTGAAGATGTACTAAAGACTCTGATGGTCTGAATGAATCTCAAACTGATGTCCTAAGAGGAAATGTCACCATCTTACTAGAGCACCCACCACTTTTGCAAGCTCAAATTCATGGGTAGGGTAGTTGAGCTCACGAGTCTTTAGTTTCCTAGATTCGTAGGCTATAGCTCGTCCACCTTGCATAAGAACTTCTCCTAAACCATCCAAATAAGCATTTGTGCAAACCACAAAGTCTGCCGAGAGATCTGGCACAACAAGCATGGGTGCACTGGTAAGTGCCCTCTTGAGCTCCTAAAAATACCTGTCACACTTCTCAGTCCTTTCAAACTTCTTTCCCTTTCACTAAATGGAAGTGATGGGGTTCCCTACTCAAGAGAAACCCTCAACAAACCATCTGTAGTAACTGGCTAAGCCCATGAAACTCCTAACCTCGGTCATAGTGGTAGGTGTTGGCCAATCCATAATGGCATCAATATTTGATGGTTCTATTGAGATCCCATCACATGAAATAACATGGCCCAGATACTTGACTTTCATTCTGAAGAAAGCACACTTTGACAAGCTGCCATACAAATGATTGTCCCTAAGACACTGCAAGACCTATCTCAGGTGTTCCCCATGCTCTTTCTCATATTTGGAATATATCAAGATGTCATCGAGAAATACAACTACAAACTTGTCAAAGAAGGTATGAAATACTCCATTCATAAGACTCATGAATACAGTTGGAGCATTCGTAAGATCGATTGGAACCATAGTAAAATTGTAATGGCCATATCTAGTGTGGAATGTGATCTTAGGAATATCACTATCCACGATCCTCAACTGATGGTATCCCGACTTGAGGTTTATCTTTAAAAATACTCAGGCACCCTGTAACTGATCAAACAGGTCATCGATCCTAGGAAGTAGATACTGATTTTTGATGGTTACTTTATTTAACTGTCGGTAGTCCATGCACAACCTAAGACATCCATATTTCTTCATCACAAAGATAACTGGTGCACCCCAAGAAGAAACACTAGGATGAATTTGTACTTTCTCTAACATTTCCTCAAGCTATATCTTGAGCTCATTAAGCTCATTAGTGGTCATCCTATAAGGTGCTCTAGAAACTGGCTCTTCCCCTAGTACAAGATCTATGTGGAAGTCAACCACTCTATGAGGAGGCATGCCAGGTAGCTCTAAAGGAAACGCATCTGCAAATTCCTCAAGGATGGGGAAGTCATCAAGGGAGGTTGTTGAGGTATATTAATGCCATATTTTAGAAGCCCTAGGATAGATTTTTCTAGGACCTTTTCCATTCTTTCATCATACTTTTTCAGATACCTTTTACTCATATTTTCTATTATGTGGCATGCTGCCACCATACCTATGTTATGGTTAAAACACTTAAATATTATATGCTTGGATGAAAATGCTATATTATTTACTTTTTAATTATGGTTGTCTCTTTTAATGAATTAGTTTTTTAAAATTGAATGATGTATGTGTATTTTGGTGTGTATTATCATAAATGTCTCTATCCTAACATCTGGAGTGCAGCGCATCAATATAGAAATCATCACCTTGACTAGGTAAAACATGCACATGCATTGGATGCTCGACTTGGTCTTGTAATAGGTGCACACAAAGAAGCCTCAAGCGTAACGCCATCAAGTGGATCCAGGGTGATCAAGGTGGTAGCAGTTGAGAAAAGACCAAGGCAACATAATGAATTCTCTGAAGAAATCTAGGAGAGAGTGGTAAGTTAAATTTTTTGTCAAAAGAAGTTCTTTCCTCTTTCCTGGGACTATTCTATCTCTAGTTTTATAGTTTCCTTTTATGTTTAATAGGATTGTAATAAAATCTCTGCCTATCTCTATGGCATGATTAGATAGAAGTTAGATGTTTTTCCTTCTTTAAATAAAGCCCTGCTCCTATGTGAGAAGGAGGGCATTATTAGTTATAGTTTACATTCTGTTGCTTTACAGTTGTTATGAATCTTGTAATTCACTCTTTCAATCAATAGAAAATGAAGTGTTAATTTGTAGTTCAATGTAATTGAGTTTGGATACTCACTTAAGGGGGTCCACTTGGTGAGGAATTTGTGTTAAGCTATTTAGGATTATTTGCATGCAGTTTAATTTTCTTGCATCTTGGTGCGATAATTCTGGTGTTAACACAGTTCTTGCAGCCAAAGCCGCATGATAGTCTAGTACTTCCTGCAGCCAAAGAGAGAGAGCTATTGAAACATTATAATTGTGTTTTCAAGTCTTTGTGTTTCCAAGTTCTAGTATTCCTTCATCACTTTCACTTCTGCATTTCCTTTCCACCATTCTTTACAGCTATAGAATAGTTTCTTTTCAAATCAATTTGTTTCCAGTAGCTATATAATAGTTTCCTTTCAAAGTAATTTGTTCCCTATAGCCATAGCGTGGTCTGCGTAAGAATCCTTGGTGCATATACTTTGCTGGCCCATATCAAGTAATACGTCCATGGGTTGATAAATTAAATGAGTTTCTATAAAGGATGATAGCTTCTCAGTCGAATGTCCAATCCCTGGGTCATGGTAATTGCATAAGTTTTTGATACCTTAAATGGAATCGATCATTTTTGGCACCATTTCCAAGGACGGTGTCGAGCCAATTTATTTTACTTAGCCATTTGTAGAATTTGATTCAAGAATGTACATCCTTTTTAAATAGAGTTTTCTATCAAAAATTATTTCACTCCACCACCGCAATATTTCATTTATCTGTATGCATAGAAGAAGAGATGCTCTAGGAAGGTACTTACCAAACTACCCCAACAACCATTTAGGAGATATCTTTGTACCAGAAGAAGATGAAGAGGAGGGTCAGTTCATGGATGCAATTGTGAACCGTCCTGTATCAGCATCATCATCATCATCTTTTGAATGTGATCCACTAAAATTTCACCTTCTATAAGGTCAACTTGAGTTTAACCCATTTGCTAAAGCCTTGGCCAATCTCACAATCCAATACCCAGACAATCAAGAATAAAATCTACTGCCTCTAGTCATTTACCAACTACAAGGACTCCCTCAGCATCCACCTAGGATGACAAACCCCCCTACCTTTCCATTTCCCATTACTGACCAACATGGTAATCACAACCTCAAGAATATTCCCTCTTCAGCGCTTCCCAAATTTTATGGCCTAGTGACCAAAGATCAAGATACCTTTCTCTTTGAGTTTGACATCCTTTGTCGTAGTTAGGACTACACCATGGATTTCCATCAGCTTGAATTGTTTCCTACAACTCTCAAGGAGTCTACATTAAGATGGTTTATGGGCTTAGGTCAAGACGTTGTCCATGATTGGGAAGAAATGAAGGTAGCATTCTTGACAAAGTATAAAGAGTATTGTATGGGAAATGATATGAGAGGGGATGACATCTTCAAGATGACACAAAAGGAGGATGAAATTCTAGAGCATTATGTGTCAGAAGGAGGATGCAAGATGACACAGAAGGAGGATGACATCTTTAGCTTGCAAAAAAGTACTCATCACCAGCTCAATGAGGAGTCCTAAAAAATTCTCTTTTTACGGGGCATAAATGAAGGATTCACTGAAGCCTCAGATCTTATGGCTATGGGAGATATCACCCAATCTACATGGGGTGATATCAAGAAGATCTTCCTCAATTACTCAAGAGATGCGGCGAAGAAGGGCAGAGGATATAGGTCCACAATAGGCAAAACTAATGGCACTGGGGCCTCTTGGAAATAAATTGCAAATTTTTTTTCTGACTTCAAGCATGACATTATCAATAACATGGCCACCCAGTTGGACACAATGCAGGTGAAAAAGAAGCATGAGGAGGCCGAAGCTATTCTGGCAAAATTCTGTCCACATTGTAGACAGAAGAAGAGAGATTGTTGTTACAAGTTGGTTGCCAACATGGAGACTACACAACTACCCACTAATTACAAGTCGATTGAAGGATATGATGAGAAAGTATTCTTCATTTCACAATAAAGACCATGGGATCAAAGACAAGGTATGCCTCAGGACCATCTTACTTTTAATGGTCTATTTTATAGTAGTCAATGACAGCCACCTGTGAATAATCAATACACTCCTTGGAATAATCTACAACCTCAGTGGAAACCTTACCCAAGTCCTCAATGGAAAAAACCCCAAGGGAGTTGGAAAAAACCCCAAGGGAATTAGAAACCTCCACAAGGAAATTGGAAGAAAAATCCTTAGTGGTGAGGAGGTCAGCAATGGCCAAATCAGCAGCAGGGACTCCTGCAACCACCACAATAGCCCCAACAACAAGCACTTTTGCCACCTCTTGCAGCCACTACAGTACCCCCTAAGCCTACTCAACTCCCTAACCAACCTCAGAAGAATCCTAATAATAGGCCAATGGCACCTCAGCAAAATGTTTATTTAGTTCATCCAAACCAATACCTTGCCTACGTAATCAATGACATTCATTTATAGTCAGGCACTACTTTGTCAACACCTCCTATTATAACTGAAGTAACTCTAGAAGATCCAATGCCTCAAACTACTCTAGAGTCCACTCCAATAGGCCTGATGGTATTACCATAAAAATTCCAACCAGCTCCACCTCCCTTTCCACAAAGGTTGCAGAATGATAATTATCAACGTACGGATGATGGAGCCTTCGACATCCTAGACCAACTAAAGAACATTAATGTTCATTTTCCTCTTTTTCAAGCAATAAATGTTGTCCCCACATATGGAAAGGCTATCAAAGAGACTTTCTTTAAAAATCTTGGTTGTAAGTTGAAGGACCCCCAGACAGTCCATGTCCTAGGGAAACTTGTTGATATCATACTCAGCAAAATAGTGGTCCCTAAGTATTTTGACCCAGGTAACCCGGTTGTCAAAGTTACCATCCATGTGATAGCCATAAAAATTGCTTTGATAGACTTAAGAGCTGTCATAATTGTCATGACTAAGGACATCATGAAGCAACTCAAAATCACTAACCTTGTGGAAACACCCACTATCCTACAACTTGCAGATAGTTCTACAATCAAACCCAACGGGGTAGTAGAGGATATAGTTATTGACCTTGAAACCTGGTCTTACCCTATAGAATTTATGATCCTCTCTCCTAAAGCCACATTAGGAGGCTATCCCATAATTCTTTGTGAACCTTGGCTGGCCACTGTTGACACCTTTATAGGATGTCGCTCAAGCGGTATGACAATTTCTAATGGTCAGCATACTAAGACATTAGCCTTATACCCGCTAGCACAACCACAAATGGATTTAGCCTTACCAATTTGGCCTGACATTGGAGAGGAGGATGAGGTAGAAAAATCACTAGCCCAACTCATGATGTTAAAAATGGATTCTTTCTTGCAACTACAGAAGTTGAACACTGTAATCACCAACATTTTGCAAAACCAGTATGGTCAAGATTCAGATTCCATTAACTGTCTCAGCCCCCATAACTGTTCCATGCAAGCTTTGTACCATGATTGTGCTTTACTTCCATCTCCTACAATCGAGAAACTCTACCACCAATTTCTACCCCATGAGGTCCAAGAACCTCCATTAATGGATTCTTCTATGGTAGAACTCACAAAACAGTTGGAATTTTCCCCTGACCATTGCTTGTATATTAATAGCGAACTTACCAACCAACAACAAACATCTTTGGCCAAACTGTTGAAATACCATACCATAGCTTTTGCCTGGGACTATTCAGATATGAAGGGCTTGGACACTAAACTGTGTACTCATAGGATTTTCCTGAAAGAAGACAAACCTCATGTCAGACAATTCTAGAGGCATATAAACCCTGTGTTAAGAGAGATAGTCAAAACAGAGTTGCAAAAACTTTTTAATGCCGGTTTCATCTACCCCATTTATGATAGCCAGTGGGTCTCACCTTTAGTCATTGTTCTAATAAAGGGAGGAAAGTGGTGAGTATGTGTCGACTATAGGGAACTTAACAATGCCACCAAGAAGGACCATTTTCCCCTGCCATTTATTGACCAATTCCTTGATTCCTTAGAAGAAAAGCATTATTTTTCTTTCCTGGATAGATATAGTGGCTACAACCAGATCAGGATCCTTCATGAAGATAAGATAAAACCATATTCACTTGCGCTTGGGGAATATTTTCCTACTTTGTACTTCCTTTTGGCCTTTGTAATGCTCCAGCTACTTTCCAGCAAGCGGTCATCAACATTTTTGCTGATATCTCCCATGATTGCATGGAAATATACATGAACAACTTCACAACTTATGGGGAAATCTATGAGGAGGCATTGGTCAATTTGGGAAAATTTCTTACCAGGTGTGAGGATCATATTATGTCCCTCAATAGTGATAAATGCTTCATGATGATGCACGAAGGTGTTGTGTTAGGTCATTACATCTCTGCTAAGGGCATACAGGTGGATCCAGATAAAATTGAAGTCATCATGAACCTGCATACTCTAGCCAAATAGAAGGATGTCCGTAGATTTCTGGGGCATGCTAATTATTACAGGCAGTTTATTAAGGATTTCAACAAACTAGCAGAGCATGACATGTTTTGTAGACAACATTTTATGAATAATCCTTCCTGCAGCTAAAGATTGTTCTTACTTAGGCACCAGTTCTCTGAGGGCCTAATTGGGCATTGTCGTTCCATATACACACAGATGCATCTGACCATGTTGTAGCTGTTGTCCTAGGATAAAAAGAAGGGCTGGTAGAGCATGCCATCTACTTCATAAGAAATAATTTGTAGGGCGCGAAGCTAAACTACACAATCACCGAAAAAGAACTTATGGCTGTGATATATGTGTTGAAAAAGTTTCGCCACTACATAACTGGTTACCAAATATTTGTGCATACTGATCATGAAACCATCAATTATTTGGTAAATAATCCTGCTATCATAGGGAGGCTTACTAGATGGCTCTTGTTGCTACAAGATTTTGACATCATGATAGTGGATAAACCGGGCCAAACAAATGTAGTCATTGATTTCCTCTCCAGGTTACAGAATGCCGATGACCTACATGTCATCAATGACAGATTTCTAGATGACTACCTATTTTCTAATTCTACTCATACCCCCTGGTATACTGACTTTTCCAATTATCTGGTTGCTCAAAAGGTGCCACCACATTTTTCTTCCAAGGAAAAGAGGTCGTTAATCGAGAAAAAAATTAATTTTTCTTGGTTGGCTGACTGTCTCTTCTACACTAGACCGGATCATATTCTGAGAAGGTGTATTCATGAGGATGAGACATATGATATCCTCCATGCCTGCCATGATGAACCTTGTGGTGGCCATTTTGCATCCAAACGGACAGCCATGAAGATACTTGTATGCACCCTAAAATGGTCGCCTAGACTATGGGCCCCATTTCTCATTTTATCAATTTATCAAATTTCTTGAATCAATGCTTTGGAACATTTTCAATTCAAATCAATTTCCTTGATCAAATTGTAATTAATTCAATTATTCAATTATTTCAATATTTCCTAAGATTTCATCATTTTTATCTAATTAAAAGATTTAATTTTCTTTTTAATTAAATAAAATTCATCTTATTTAATTAAAAGATTTAATCTCCCTTTTAATTGAATAAAATTTATCTTATTTAATTATATTAAATTTCTCCCTTTTAATTAAATAAAATTCATCTTATTTAATTAAATTCAATTTCCCCCATTTAATTAAATAAAATTCTCCTAATTTATTTAATTAAAAGAAAACCCCTATTTTAATTAAATAAATAAAAAATCCCCACTTAAAGCACTTTATTTGTTGAAAAAGGCAATAAATTAAATGAAAATTAAATAAAATCCTTTTTTCTTCACATCTTCCTAAGTGGTGGGTTTTTGCCTCTTAATCTCAACTGTTCACTTTCCTATATAAGGAAATCTCTCATTCTCATTTTCATATTAGGTTTTCATAGTATTGTTATGCTACAGGTTTGGAGAGCAATTTTGGAGGAGGATTTGAGCACTCAAGCTTGGATATTGCAACTTCTCTCTTCTTGTCTTC
>MU225528.1:3179694-3191509 GCA_018584345.1 Thuja plicata
TGAGGGCCTCCATTTCAAACCTTTGCACTCCATGACTAGAGAGCTATGAGTCGATATTTGAGGCCTCATTCTTGAGCAACCTTGGATGGAATGATTCATAGAAGTGTGTCAACATTTTAGCACACAATACTCACTACTGGATATTACTGGCCAACTCTCTATAAGGATGCAACTAATTACACCTGCAGTGTGATTGATGTCAACTAATGGGACGACCCACCAAGTCAAATGAAATTCCTATGTTTTCTCAGGTAATAGTCACTCCATTTGATAAATGGGGGTTAGATTTTGTGGGACCAATTAATCCCCCATCAAATGATGACTCCTACATTTTGGTTTGCACCGACTATGTCACTAAATGGGTGGAAGTGTGGGCTATGAAGCATGCTCGGGATAACAGGGTTGCATAGTTTTTATATGAGGAAAGTTTTACTAGGTATGTTGTTCCACAGGAACTGGTCATAGATCAAGGATCTCATTTCACTTCTAATCTGATCAATGCACTTATGGAGGAGTACAACATTCACCACCAGAAGTCTAGTCCATATCATCCCCAGGTGAATGGTCAGGCAGAGATCACAAACAGAAAAATTGAGGTCATCCTGACTAAGACAGTTCAGTTACACAAGACAGACTGGAGTAGCAGATTACAAGAAGCTACGTGGGCTTATCGCACCACATGGAAAACACCTATAGGTTTCACACCCTTTAAGTTGGTGTATGGAAAGACTGTTGTAATGCCTATCAAATTTGAGCATAAAACCTTACGAACATCATTACAACTCAACTTGGATCTTCTTGTAGCCCAACAAGAAAGACTCCTACAGATTAATCATCTAGATGAAATTAGAAAGGCAACTTTACTGAACACAGAGTTGGTTCAACTACAATGCAAGAAATGGCATGACTCACATATACGAAATAAACATTTTGTTGCTGGTGACTGGGCACTTCTATATGATTCTCGGTTTTAGGAAAATCAAGGTAATCTTACAACTCGTTGACTTGGTCCCTATGAGGTTGAAAAAGTTTTTTCTAATGGTGCAATCCAATTGTCTACAATTAACCTTGTGTGCTTCAAGTTATTAGTCAATGGTCACAGACTCCGTCTGTACCATAAGCCATCCACTAAGGCTGAGTTCCTACAGAAATTTGATCTTCATCCTACCATGACTGAACCTCTTGCAGCCAATGGACCTCCTCCAGCTGAAGACTTTCCTACAGCCAATGGACCTCCTCCAGCTGAAGACTTTCCTACAGCCAATGGACCTCCTCTAGCTAACAACTTTCCTACAGCCAACCAGAGTGGATTATCACTCCGGTCGTCACTTTGACTTCATTAAAAAATAGTCATAATAAAATTTTTGTTTCCCATGAAAATCTCTTTTTCTACAATAAAGCCACAATCACATCATATCCCATCAACTTTTTCTACCATCTTCATTCACGCATCCCATCATCTTTACGCCACTCATTAATTTTTTCTCAACACATGTCATCCAATATTTCTAGATTTAGGCATTTACAAATGATTTTTCTCTAGGTATGCCTTCATTCATTGTTTGAAACATTTTTCATTTCATTTGACATTATTATACGTTACATTGTAATTAATTTAGTAATTCATCTGAGTATTGTTGTACTTTATAACCAAGCATGTGTGGACACCTGTCACCTTTTTCTGTAGGGGGCAGTTCATTAAACTGTGTTTTTCCATAATGAACCTCTCTTAAGCTATGTTGCGTAGTCATTTAAATTTAATTGATGTGACAACCCAGACACATACAAAATTCTTTGCTAAGTTGTTTTATTTTCAAAAACCCAACTCACATTTCCAACTCTAGTTTTTCAAATTCTCCTCTGCCATAGTACCCAGACAACCAAACTAGGATCTTGCCAGCTTTATCTGGCCTAAATATTAGGTAGAATACAGGGTAAGGAACATTAAGGATATAGAGGGGATAATTGTGAAAAGAAATTAGAAGTTGCAGTGGAAGTTGCAGGGATTTGGAGTTTTCTTTGGGCTACAAAATTTTTTAGTAAAAATGGGTGGGCGCCCGATATGCCATGAGCCAGGGGATCACTCATCCCTATTCTAGGATCAGAAAAGTATCCAAGTCTTTAACTATGTGGTTTGGATTACGTATTTCGTCAGGCTAGGTGGTTACGATGAGGTTGTGACTCTGAAATTCTTGCGCACTTATAGCAATGGGGTTCCCTACGTGAAAGGGTTAAGGGTGGAGGCTTTGGAAGCACTGTTTGCGGAAGCTTAAGGACTTTTTGCTACAGGAGAATATTTTCCACATGAAAATGATGCACGAGCAGCTAGGGTCGAGTTTTCCTTACCCACAGATGCTGCATTGGAGTCTAGCAAACAAGGGACCAAGAGAACATCTCTTCTAGAAGATTACTCTTGACTGGCTATCCATGTTATAAGGTACATTACTTGCGAAGGACGGTTTTCATACTTGCATGCTGCACATTTAAAAATATTGATTCATTTGTGGCATGACCGCCTTGTGAATGTGCCCAATTCTCTATATTCTTTGTTAAATTTGAGTTTAGAAGAGGTTAGAAAGGGGAAGCTGAATGCTGCTACCCACCGTGGGTTGGTAAAACTCCTGGTGGAAAGATATTTATGAGATAAATCTCCTATGACCTGGGATGATTTTATCACCTCACCCCATGTACAGTTATGAGGAGAAGGGCCACAGCCTGTACTTCAAGATACATAGGGAAATGCCCCTAATGAGGTCACACCTGACAAGGATGAAACTACTATTCCAAAAAAGTTGCATGAAATTCCTTCTCCTTTAGGAGCTGAAATAGAGAAAATGGCTTCCAATAATCCAAACCCTAGCCAAGGGGGCAGTAAAACTGAGGGTTCTACAGATTTGCAGACCCCACAAGAAAAATAGAGTGCTTAGAGGAAAGAGAAGGGAAAGGAAAAAATAGTTGAAGATGCAGGGGAAGATACTCCTATTTTACCTGAAAACCTTGTTTCTCCTACAACCATTCCTATAAAGAAACAACGAACATCACAAAAGCGCCTTGCAGTGTCTATGGAGACTCCTCCATGACGAAGTGTTCATTTGAGCACACAGCAAGCAGACAAAACATACTCACCTGCAATGACTAGTTTGTCTCCTAAAAATCCAATTAAGGATTCTTTGAAGGAACAACCACAAGCAGGGAGCCCATGTGCAGAGTGTCTGGACATGATGGAAATAGATCCTACAGCCAAGGAAATGGACACAGAAGTAGTTAATACAGAAACAACATGCATGGAGACAGAACACACTGAAGCGGTAAATATACCTTCTTCTCAGCAAGAAGATGATCAAGGGAATGATGCCCTGGTTCCTGCCACTAATCAATTAACCGTTGATGAACTAGAAATAGTCACAATAGCAACAGAGCATGTCACTCCAATAAGAAATAAATAGGTAACACTCCAATCCATCTCCATTGACTACTTTATGCAAATGCAATATGAAAAGTCAATGTGGGAATTGGAAAGGGATAAGTTAAAAAGAGAACTAGGAAGAAAACAATAAGAAGTACAACTATTACAGGGCAAGTTAGATTCAATTACAAACTTAATTTTTCAACTACTAGAATGCAGACCACCTTCTAAGGTCTATGCACTGTGTCTAAAGGAACAATTTCTAATGTTTAAATTAATGAGGGTTCTTAGGGATCTGCATACAAGCATAGACTCACTGCAAGAATTTGTGGCTGCATATGACCAGTCACCAGATTGCATTCAAAATTTGTTATGTGAACTCTACTTGTACAATTATGTTGTTCCCTTTGATAAAAATTGGAATCCTTTCTTATTTGTTGGTGATATTCACCTATCTGCTCTACTCTCTTGGTCTAGTAATGAGATAAACTATGGGGAACAATTAAGGAAATATAGGAGAATTGAACAAACTGTTACACTCCCCTTGCGACTAGAAAGTGGTAGTCCCCATAGATTATACTGTGATTGGATAAAGATAGTGTATGGATTGCAGGACTCTACCCACAGAAAAAGGATTCTGGGTAATAGGGAAGAAGTGTTTGCAGTATTTGAGCAAATTTCCTTACTAGAGGGAAACAGAGCAGTAGAAGGATTGAGACAGAGGTGGGACAGGTTAACATTGGCACTAAAGAAGGCTAAACCTCACTGCCTTATCAACCTATGAGCTACAATGCAAAGATTCCAATGGTACATACGCCTGGGAAGGCGACCTCAACCTGAGAGTTGGCTCCCTCTTTCCTTTCAGCCTCCTCTTCTCCTGTGGCCATTGACAACTATGTTGACAATGAGGTAGATGAACAATTGGAGATGAGTTGACAGATTAATATGGAGTGCACCAATGGATACTAGCATGTGGTCACCTCCATGAGCGGCGAGGCTCAGGAAGGAGATCTCTAGGTACTTGCAAAGATCCAAAATGTTTTAGTGCCTGAGGACTGGCATTAGTCTTCGTAGGGGGTAGAAATGATGAGGCATATTAATGTCATATTTAGAATCCCTAGGATAGCTTTAGCTAGGACCTTTTCCCTAATTTCATCATACTTTTTCAAAAACTTTTTACTCATATTTTCTATTATGTGGCATGCTCCCACCAAACCTATGTTATGGTTAAGACACTTAAATATGCTATGCTTGGATGAAAATGCTATATTATTTACTTTTGAATTATGGTTATGTCTCTTTGAATAAATTATTTGTTTAAACATGAATGATGTATGCGTATTTTGGTGTTGATTATCATAAATGTCTCTATCCTAACATCTAGAGTACAACACATCAATATAGCTACTATCACCTTGACCAGGTAAAACATGTCCATGCGTTGGACGCTCGACCTAGTCTTGCAGCAGGTGCACATAGAGAAGCCTCAAGCACAACACCAGCAAGTGGATCCAAGGTGATCAAGGTGGTAGCAGTCAAACAAAGACCGAGGTAACATAATGAATTCTCTGAAGAAATCTAGGAGAGAGTGGGAAGTTAGATTTGTTATTAAAAGCAGTTCTTTCCTCTTTTCTGAACCTATTCTATCTCTAGTTTTATAGTTTCCTTTTATGTTTAATAGGATTGTAATAAAAGCTCCGCCTATCTTTATGGCGTGATTAAATAGAAGTTATATGTTTTTCCTTCTTTAAATAAAGCCCTGATCCTGCGTGAGAATGAGGGTGTTATTAGTTATAGTTTACATTTTGTTGCTTTACAGTTGTTATGAATCTTGTAATTCAGTTTTTCAATCAATAGAAAATGAAGTGTTAATCTTTAGTTCAGTGTAACTAAGTTTGGATACTCACTCAAGGGGGGCCCACTTGGTGAGGAATTTGTGTTAAGCTTGTTAGGATCATTTGCATGTAGTTTAAGTTTCCTGCATCTTGGTGTCGTAATTATGGTGTTAACATAGTTCCTGCAGCCAAAGCCACAGGATAGTCCAGTACTTCCTGTAGCCAAAGAGGCAGAACTATTGAAGCATTATAATTGTGCTTTCAAATCTTTTTGTTTCCAAGTTGTAGTAGTCCTTTAGCATTTTCACTTCTGCATTTCCTTTCTAGCATTCTTTATAGCTATATAATAGTTTCCTTTCAAATTAATTTGTTTTCGGCAGCTATAGAATAGTTTCCTTTCAAAGCAATTTGTTTCCTGCAGCCATACCATGGTCTAAGTAAGAATTCTTGGTGTAGATACTTTGCTGGCCCATTTCAAGTAATACGTCCCTAGGTTGATAAATTAAATGAGTTTCTATAAAGGAGGATAGTTGCTCAGTCGAATGTCCAATCCCTGGGTCATGGTAACTGCCTAAGTTTTTGATACCTTAAATAGAACCAATAAGAGGATTCCTTCTCTTCCACTTCTTCCCTATCGCTGATGGTGATAGTGTACAACTAGCATCCCTTCTTCCTGCACCACTTAAGCTACATAGCGGAAATCACACAGAGGGATACATGTCTCTAGATTCTTGAAATCACTATAGCTATACCATCATCATCCAAACATTTGATCTCTTCTTACAACAATCTAGCTTGGCCCTATGGGCACTTAGGCAATCCATGCCAAGAACTAGACTATAAGATCAAAGGAGGGTAACTCTGAGATCATCTATGGTGGTTATGCCACCAATCTGGATTGGACAATCTCTAACCATTGAAGTAATGGAAACTCTAGCTCCTGAGGCCAACTCTACCTCCCATCTAACCTCTTGTCTAGCTGCCACTAGCCCGCAACACTCCATAACTGATGGAGAGACAAAGGATTTGGTAGCTCCTGTATCAAATAAAATAGAAACATCACTACCTATGATCTTACCTGAGGCCTTAATGACAGTAGCTTGGTGCTCTGCATGGCAGTTATCCATCACTACAAATACCATGTGGGACTTTCCCCTATCCCAACTATTGGTTCTGACACTTTTTCACGTTGACTACCAGCCTAGGGACACTCTCTAGATATGTGCCCCATGGCACCACAAGTGTAACATGGTCCACGTACCTGAACCTGAATGCCCTAAGGTCTAGAGTATTGAGACCCTGCAGTCCTAGAAGACCCGCTATAACCACCCCTAACAGACTGTGTCAGTTCATCTTGGACGTGTATAAGGTGCATGTGGTCTCTGGTCCTTCCTAGGACCCTGTGTCTGCCACTACCTGGGCTTAGAGCCCTACTGTACCTGTGGTGGCCTTTGTCGCTGGCTTTGTTGAGACTACTGTGGCTACTGTGGCTATGGGTCTTGAATGACCCTAAAGAGTACCTATGATTCCCCTTCCATGGGGGTTTCTGATATCCTGAGGCCTGGGGTGTGGGATTATGGTTCTAAGACCTATCCCTAGCATCTTGTGGATCTTTGACTATCTCTTTGGCCATTAGAGCTCTATCCACCATGAAACTTAAGTCCCTTGAAGGTACCATGTGTACCCTATCAAAAATCACAGGATTTAAACCCTTGATAAACTGGTTTACTTGTAGCTTCTCATCCCCCATGTAGTCCACATAAGGGAGGAGATCAAGAAACCTACCCTCATATTGGGCTAGTGAGAGTCCCCTTTGCCAGAGATTGTGAAACTCGTCAATATGGTGCTGCCTGAATTATTCTGAGACATATCAGGCTTTGAAAATCTCAAGGAAAGCATCCCAAGTGAGGGTGTCTATGACTAAGTGTCCCTTGGATTCCTCATGTCTCCACCATGTGGAGGCTTAGTCTCTAAGCAAGAGAATAGAAAAACATGCTCTAAGGTTGCTACCATAATTATGCAACCCGAAGCACCTTTCGAGGATTACCAAGAATTTGCACCTGTTCCATCTGTTCCTCCTAAGAATGGAGGCAGTTTGAGCCGCATCAACTTTTTAATCTGATTCTCAATGTCAGGGGGTGCTCTTTTGAACATTTGGGCCTCTATTCTAGGTATAATCTCTGGTCCTCCAATGGACCCTACTTCCTGCTCAGCCTGACTCTCACCAAACCTAGGAGGTGGGCTCATATTTCGCTCTCAAGCAGAGGACCCACGTCCTTCCAAATTTTGTTGCTCATTCCATTGTATCACTGGAGGCATACATTCCAGTATGAGTCTAACCAAATTTTGAAAGTAATGTAGTAATGTTGCATTTGGATCAGGAGGTGGTTCAGGAGGTGGACTCTAATCCCCTTTGGGATCCTCTACCTTAGATCGTACCTCCTTGCGAGATATGGGGTATGTCTCTGACCACGCCTTTGTCTACGGGCTAGTCAAGTGACATGATGCATCCTACACATACAAGGACAAAGTTTAGTGATTACGTAGTGGGTTAGGTTCCCAATGTTGCTAACATGATTCTGATACCAAAGTGTCTTGCTCAAAATTGGGCTCTGATTATAAGACTTCTTAGTGACTTCCTAATACTCTTATCTGATGCATCTCAAGTGTGTAATCATCTGACCCTTCTTTATAGAATAATTAGTACCTTCAAATCTCAGATTCTCCTTCTTAAAGGTTGTCATCATGGATCTCCTCAAGTGATCAAGCTTCCAAAAGAGGACTTAGCTCTGATACCATGTTTTTAGAATCAAGGCATCACACACAACTAAGAGGGGGGTGAATCTATTGTGTCCCAGTCTTCAAATATTTATCCAAATTTTAATATTAATATTAGATCTGAGTAATAAACATTAATGCAAGATCACAACACATTACTCAATACATAACACCAAGATTTTTGACGTTGAAACTCAGTTAAGAGAAAAATCATGGTGGGGATCAAACCTACAAGATGGTGTACTCTATTAAAAGAAGTATACCCTATTAGGAGTATTATAAGGGGACTGCACATGCATTCAGGCACATTTCCTAGATCTCACTGCTCAAATACAATAAGGGCTACAACCCAAAGGAAGGCTCACTGCCTTATAACAAGTAGATGAACAAAAATCCACTAATCATGAACTGAATGATAACATCTTTGTTATGAAAATACAATTCCAATGAAGTACATCAAATATCTTCTTCTATTTTAGATTCCACTCATACCTCTTCGCATAGTCACCAATACATCATACTCACACATTCTCACCATCACCACTCTACACACTTCACAATTACAAATGATTACGTCTTTTTATACATTACATAAGCTTATTTTCACTAGGTTGGCCAAGGACCTAATTACAAAATATTAATGCATTACAACTCAATATGCAATGCAATCCTTTGAATGTTGGCTAAGACATAGAAAAGATTAATAAAAACATCCTCAAACACACTCTAGATCCATAAACCATTCCATGATCCTTCGCAACACGCTACATCATCACGAAGGCCAAGAATAATAAGAACAACAACACACTACATGAAAATCATCAAATTTGATCACATAACCCAATATGATCTAGCAAAATGAATAGGACATGATCTAGAAACATCGGCATGCAACATGAAATGCCACGACATCAACAAGAACAACTTGTTAGAATTTGAAGAATTCAATCACCAAGATCCACTATATGTGAAATACCTGTCACAAAAGCAAAGAATGGAGACATAACTCATAATGATCTGAAAGATGAAATATTCATTCAGAGAGAGAATAAAGAGAATCACAAAAGAATTAATAATTACAAAGAGATCAATCCTTATAAAGGAGATCCAACACCAGAAGGTGGAGAAACCTTGGTTGCATGATAATAATTAATAATAGAATTAATTATTATATGCCTAAATTTTAGCTTGAGTAAACTAGAGATAAAAAGTGACTTAATAATTAAATCAATAATGATTTAAATAATAAGTGAAAATATATTTGTACTCTATCACCCCCCTTAAGATAAACTTAGAGAGAAGCTAAAAACCTAGAAATAACTATTGAAAGCAGGAAAATGAGTCCGACAACAAGGCCTGATCAGGTACCCAAGTATAAGAATCTCTGTAAAGAGGAGAAATCCCATTGGGAAAAACCTCTCTCCGAAAAGAGATGAAGACTAGTGAAGGACTGAAGAAGCCTCCAAACTAGAGAATGTCCTACAAGATAGGAACAAAGATCAGGTAGAGAAGACTGTAATCTGTCTGAGTGCCCTAAAATGACACTACTCGAATCGGGATGGCAAATAAGGTAAACATCAAAACTTGAAGATACAGATGGAAAAAACACCAAAGTCTGAAGAGCTGATCAAAAAAAGAATATGTAGAACACCACTAAAGCATGAAGCTGCAAACACTATCAAAGAATAACTGTTGGAAACCTCCACTGAAATAAAATATTATTAGGTAGAGAAGATTGTAATATGTATGAGTGCCCTAAAATGACACTGCTCAAATTGGGATGGAAAACAAGGAAAACATCGAAACTCGAAGATACAAATGGCAAAAAACACCAAATTTTGAAGCCTCCAAAATAGGAATGAAAGAAGAGTGTCCATATGGTAAATGATCCATCTCACCGAAATGCATAGGTACCCAGCCACTACATCTGCCTAGTATATAGGAACAAATAATGAATACATAGAATTGCTCCATCAAACCAAGGAAGCATATAGGACCAACAAGAAATACCCCCATAATGTTTCTTAGGGAGAGGCATGACAAATACACTGAGCCTGACTGCCAGGAATAATTGCATGATGAATAATATACGAGCACAAAAAAAGGATAATGTCAAGGATGATCAGTCACATGACACACATGAGGCTAATGTCGTGGAAGGAACACTCACTTGACAAAGGTACAACAAACCCCCCTTGGAACTTTATAATATAGTGTGAGTACAATCAGGCATAAAATGTGCAAGATCTCAAGCATGCATAATGGCACTTTATCTCAGTGTGTTTGCAAAAAGAAATGATACAAAAAGATGTCTACGATGCTCAGGAATGACATAAAGTTGTAAGAACATATGTAACAGCTAAAAATGAGTCATCCCATGCAAGGAAAATGAACACAGGACCTGAAACATCCAAGATATCGACTAGAATGCCAAAAAACAAACTATTGAATAAAATATACCTGGAGAATATTCTGGTGATGATAACCATACAAGAAGAAAGAGAATAGAACCAGCTTTTTGACAACATGCGGAAGTTGAAAAATGGAGTCTGGAGGAGCAAGATATGGTGACCAGAGTGCAAAAAGGAACTCTGAATTTGACTGGAAAAAAACCTCTACAATACGGAAAAATGAGAAACCAAACCTTGAAAATTAGGTCAGGTTCAAAACCAGCTTTCCAATGATATCTCGTTTGGCAAAAAATGCGTCTGTTTGCTCAAGATATGAGCAAAAAACCAAAGAGGGCTCCAAAACAAGAACTCCAAGAAACCTCTGCTAAATCTAGTAGTGCTCCACTAAATCTAGCGATGCCACTAAATCTAGTAGAACTGTCGGGTAAAAGCACAATAATCTGTCACCCTTTTACAAAGGAAAAGGTTAACAACACCAAAACTATAAAACTTCAAGGGCATAAAAGTCACATTTCTGTTGAGAATTTGAAGATGTGTAAACTGAAGAAATATGTGAAATAGGATGAATTATATGCCTATAATTTTTTTTAAGAAAATTGAACCAAAATAAATATGTTTTTTTAATTGTTTAGGTCTATTTTTCATTTCCTGAAAAATACTGTAAATCAAGGAGTTTACTTCCCGCCAAATCATTATAAGTAAAACATTATTTTTTCCTCCAATTTTAGAATATGTTTTCGATGACATGTATAGCTAGTGCAGAAAAAAAGAAAGAAGTGTTTTCGATCTATAGTTTTCCTGTTATAAGTTTTCAAAGTTGAACTTACCTGAAATCAACAGTTTTTGTCTCCCGCCACTTTTCCCCTATCAAAACTATACCAAAAACCAAATAAATTACATATTATTGAAGAGGACTCTCTTATCTAGTGTTTTCTATGATTTTAAATTTTTTTGAATTGATTTATCACTTTTTTATATTTTCTAAATCAACGACTGCTTGACTATTTAAATACCTACTTTCAATATTTTTATTTAAAATAGACTATGTCTAATTAAAATATTATAAAATCTATATGAGGATATTCTTGACTCTGATCTCTACAAAAGGGTATTTTTTACTTTAAAAAAAATATCATTAAAAAGACTAGGAGTTATTGAAACGTCACTTCTTCTAAAATAATTTTATTTCTATGGTAATTAGACTCAAAGTGGTATAAAACATACATTTAATAGACATTTCCAATTGGAAAATTTAAATAACTTATCTAACTTAGCTAGAATGAATCTAGCTAGACTATATGTTTGACCAAAATTAATTTTTAGTTAGAAATACTAAAATTCAGCTGTGCTGATAAGTTAGCCTAAAAGGTGACAGATTATTGTGC
>MU225528.1:3201170-3231239 GCA_018584345.1 Thuja plicata
AAACAATGATACTTGAACTGATGTAATGATTTAATTTTAATGTTTTGATTCTTAAATCTTTGACGTTGAACTTGCACTTGAGGTATATGATGGTATGATCATGATTCATGATGCTATGACTACAACTGTTTTTGTTGTTTAAATGATTTTATGATACTATGTGACATACCAATCTTAACTCATGCTTCTAGGCTGCATAAATATGTAACGCATGTGATGGATTTATCATTTATGCTCCTTGTTTATGTATGTTAGCTTCTACTTGATGATGTTATAGTGTGTTTAAGTTATATTCAATAAAGGGTGCATGAAATAAGTTCTAAATTGTAAAAATCTCTAAATTTTAAGGGTTTTTTAAATTTGCCGATTCATGGGTGATTCGATTCCGATTCATGAGCGATTCGCAATTCGATTCGGCCTTGCCGATTCCGAGACGATTCCAATTCTCGTTACTTTGATAAGACCAGAGAGTTGAATTCCGTAGAATTATGCAACTTAGCACCAACCAAAAAAATAAAACCTAACCAGAGGACTTTGGTTTTCTTCAAGAATTTTGGAAAAAGCATCCCTGATTAGATGAAACAGGGGCTTATGGTTGCGTGGGCATTTTTTGAAATTTAATGCTGTCATTTTCATTTAAAGTCGAGGCATGCACTGCCAACAATGTACAGAAATGATAAAGAAAGCCTGGCTCACTGCATGTGTTGGTTGTGCAAATCTACTGGACTTGCAGGGTTTTGGGTGATGAGAAAACACACGTTGTAGGCTACTTAGTAAGAGCCAGCAGGGCTGCCAACCTAACTTAAAATCCTCGGCAGAATGTATCCATTTTGGGAACTGTTACCCGCTAAAGAACATACTGTTTACCTTTGATTTGGAAGCCTTGTAAGAAAAGCATTAATGCCAAGCCCAAGCTCTCTCATTTCTGTCTTTAATGGAGCTTCAGTCTTGTTTTGATTACAAATTTTATTGTTTGTTTTGCTGGTTCTAGTTGGAACTCCAGAAGCACTTTTATGGCACTTTTATTAACACTGATAGTTACATTAAGGATGTTAAAAAGGTTGCAGGCACTTTGTCTTTTGCATTTTGTCAAAGTTTAGAACATTGATGACAGTACTAGTTATTTACAAACCTAGTACTTCAGACCAGACATTTCTTTAAATGCTGGGAGACATTTCAAAGGCAGAAAGAAAAAGGGTTTTGTCAGGCAGACATTTGAATACATTAAAATGTATTGGATTTTCTCAAAAGGTAACGGCTGAAATTCTTATGCTTTTATGATCTTACAACTATAAGAATGGCCGTAATTGATTAAAAAAAACATTTGAAAAAGGCAATTCAGAACCTTCAAATACACCTGAACCTTAGAAAAAGGTGTGATCTCAAGATAATCATTTGACAACAACTAAAAAGGCAATGTCCAAATAATTAAAAATAGATGAGCGATTTTAGTAATCTTTATGAGACCAAAATAGGATAAGGGATCTAGTAGCAACCATGTTCCAGTTACCCCACTTCTTAATCATCCAATTTCTTAATTACTAACTTTTAAAGAAATTAAAAAACAGTAACTAAAAGTTCATTAATAATTTTTACATGTACTAATAGTCGTCCATATGTTCTTTCAATAGTAAGAATTTGTAGCCTTTAATTAGAGTTGTGCAACTTTATCGGTATCCATAGCACATAACTACAAGGGCATTAATGGATAAGTATTGACAATTTTTGATGTGGTTGTAGTGCATGGTTACTTGGGCATCCTTAAGCAGGTATTAGCCGACACTTTAAAATGACCACTTTTTGAGATCCCACAACATTCATAATTACTAGCCAAAAGCCAAAACAATAACTATAAGTAGTTAAGTCGTATACAAAGACAAACAAAAAAGAATCGTGAAAGTCCAATGTATTGTTTAGGATCTCTGGTCAATAGTAGTACGCTTCCCCTAGTTTGGTCCATAATATTTATAATATTTATTGAGTTAAAACAAAAATGTGAGATGTTGTGAAAATAACTCATAGAAAAGTTTTAGCTTGATTTTTTGTTTTATTTTTATTTTTGAAGTCTTTTTTTTAATCATAAATTTTGATCAACAGGTTTCTTGTTTTCTTAATATTTCTCTCTAATTTCTTTTTTTCTTAACAGTTCTTTCTCTAAACATTGTTGTCAAAGAACTCTTGTACATATTGTCTCTTTAGTTAGCCAATTTGAATGTCGTCATATGTAAAGCACTCCATAATAAAATTGTCATTTCAATTCTACCCTACTCGAGGTGCAAAGGATATATGTTCTCTCTTCCCATATTTCTCTTAGAACCTTCCATTTTCTTGTCTCACATTTTAGTTGGTGTGAGCCATCCTTAATTGGGCAACATGAGCATCTTCATTTTCCATTTGATTTCGCCCCTATGTAACCGTTTCAGTCATGTTTACAAGGGAGACTATACTTGTAGTACTATGTTTTTCCTCCCAACTTGTTTTCTACTTGTTTTAAACTTCTCCTTCACACAATTTTTAATCTCTTGATTGGTGGTTGGGTATTCTTGTAAGTTGATACCTTACTTATTCATCCATAATATATTTTATTGTATCAATTTATTCTTTCTTATGTCCACCTCCTCTTATTACTATTTTTGGCGACCTATCTTCTTCCATGTTCTCTGTTGAATTTATATAACCTACAGGGAATCATAGTTTTGCCTCTTATAAAAAAAGTCCTTGTTTCTATTAGTATTATTTTGTATGGAACTAATACTTTAGCCTTAAATTTTCTTGTGATCAAGTGTTTCTATTCTCTATTAATTTTCTTCAACTACATATTTGATGTAATAGTAGTCCAAACATTACATCCATATAACACGTTGATTAATATTCTCCAATCAATGTGAATCATGTAGGGAATGTATTTCATTTTTCTACCCACTGTAAGATGGTTTCCAACATTATTTTGAAAACCCTTGATTCTTGTGTGATATTTATGTTTCCTTTTCCTTGATTATGCTTTTGAATGTCTTGAGATTGTTTACAATGTCTATTTTTGGCAAGCTAATATTTTTGTATACTAGATTGTGGTCACATTTGAGATTAATTAATGAATTGCCATTTTTTATCTCCAGAATCTTTTAGGTTAGCTCTTAGAAGTATGTAATATTTTCAACCATAATTTACCCATGATACATTGTGCATGTGTATTTGGCCAAGGCCTCATACTAATGGACACGACAAGGTTGTGTATACTTCATAGACCCAATAATTCTTCCACAAAGAAAGTTGCATTATTATGCCCATTTGTTGATTTCCTTTCTTATCTATCGTCTTTATCATTCTCTAGCCACAATGGGTGCTCATTTGTGTCAACATTTACTCTTAGAGTATACTAGCTTTCTTGTATGTTACATTCAAGCATTAAAATCCCCTATCCTCATAATATTCCCAAGCTTGTTGTAAGTTGTGATGTCTTTCCCTAATCTTGATATATTTCTCCACAAATTAGATTTATTTTTTATATCTTCTTTATTTATTTTATGGGTTCTTTTCAGCACTTATATAAAACAACTTTGTTTCCTTTTGGGCTAACTTGCTTGTATCTCAATCCAAAATGCTTAGGGTAATTATTCCCTCCTAGTTTTCATAAATTCTTCCTTTTAATAGTTTTACCTATTGCATTACTTTGTTTTACATTTCTTCTATCTTATGTTACATTTTGCCACTTTCATGCTTAACATATTTCTCCTTTCCACAATATATGTTTCCCTAAAAGGAGCCGCATCCTAAATTCTTGGTGT
This sequence comes from Thuja plicata, assembly GCA_018584345.1. Taxonomy (NCBI): domain Eukaryota; kingdom Viridiplantae; phylum Streptophyta; class Pinopsida; order Cupressales; family Cupressaceae; genus Thuja; species Thuja plicata. The sequence continues at coordinate 3,204,956 of MU225528.1, forward strand.
CTTCCTTCTCTCCATAATCCTTTCACTCTCCCAACAATTCTATTGGATCACTTAGATCTCCCTCTCTTCCATTAGTTATAATTTTGTTTATTATTTTCATCACTTCCCCTTTGTTTTTCTAATATCCCTTTGTCTACTCTTACCCATGACTTAACGACCTCTAATTGACTTCATATATTGTTCTCCTTAACTTCTATGTTTGATACCACCATTTGTAGCTCTTTTACTTAGGCTAGACTTGTTTATTGAATATGATCTCTATTTTATCTTATTGCTTATCCTTCTTTATATATTGATCTTTTCCCATGTTCTATCTATCTATGAGCACCTTTATTACAATTTTACAGAAAAAAGATTTACAAAAGTTACGAATTACCTGTTTAGATACACAATAGAAGATTTTTTATATATATGAAGGGAGTATGGTTGTTGTGTTGAGTTGTGGTGGGTTTTGGGTGGGGTGTGTAAGGGGGGAGGGGGGTAGGTGTAAGTTGGGATGGGGCACTCCGTCTAGGTGTAATCCTTTGTCGTGTGAGTGTGTGCTCTTTGTCTGTTGGAAAAGATCGTTAAAAAAAGGTCGTGCTAATTGCATCATTTTTTTTTATGTAGAGTGGAATATGGGTTGAAACTATAACCTCTCCTCCGGCCCTATATATATAAAATGTCACCAGACTTTTATATTTTATATATATATATAAAATGTCACTAAACTTTTATATTTTAAAATTTAATACTCATATGTTTTATTGGCTATCCATCAGTTGAATAGGCTATTTGACCTCATATATGTTATTAAAAACGTTCATTCATTTATAACATGTCTAGACAATGCCTCCTATGATAGTGGAGTGACTAGAAATCTAGTTAATTTTTTAGCGTGTAATATGGATAAAAAGTACAAGGTTGAGAAAATAAGATAGGACATCATGTATGATTTACAGAATCATTGCAAGTGAAAGTCAATGTGCTCTGTCTGGTATTTTGATATGGGGATTGCAAATTTTCAAGCAAAACCTTGGGTATAAGGCATAGGAAGACACCACAATACTTACTATTTGCAATGTACACAAGGCCTGGAAGATCAAAAGGTTTCCGTTAAAAATTCAAATCAACAAGTCATGGACATACTACGTTTTAGTTAGCTGTATAGACGTTGCCCATCAATTAGCTGTTCTTGTAGTACAAGTTAATACATTTTTAATTGAAATGAGATTCTTGAGATAACGAGGAAAGTGACCAAGTATTGATGCGTCTACGAAGGACGCAGTTGAGTTAAGAGGTCACGTCACCTCTACAACGAGATATTTAGCCAATGCTTCCTCCCCTGCATATGCTAGGAAGTAGCCTGCATGTAGGGTCTTGTCCTTAAAACAAGTTCAGGTACAATGTAATACGAATTCCTGCCATCTGAAACCTGCAACAACTAGGACTAGTTTTCAATTTACATGGAAATTGTGGCCTTCAATGCCAATTCCTTTAATGCCCACGTAGAAAAAAAGCATTATGAGATTAGTTATCAATTGTGGGTGGTGATGATGGCGCGGATGGATAGTACAGTTCATGAAGCTTGTTAATAAAAGGCGACCAGATTAGATGGGGGAACGTAAAGAGCTATTTCTGCTTGTGGGGTGAGTTGGGTCGGCTCTATAAGAGCATTCTGTGCTTTAGGGAGATTTGGGTCGAACTGTTTGATTAGTGTATATGTGCAGAACTACTGTAGATTGGGGTGTTATGGAATATGAGATTTTAGAATGCATATGAAGTTGTTTTTAAGTCTTTGGTCAGTTTGATAAGTGTAAATGTGCAGCAATACTCTAGTATGGGATTGAAGAATGCATATGAAACTGTTTTGAGTCTCTGAAAGCCTTTTGTGATCTGATAAATAGTGGGTGTGTGCAGAGATTATAAGTTTTATCTTTTATGAGACTGATGTATGCATAGGCGGTGGTGGAAATGATTTGATGTCTCTGAAAGCCTTGGTTTAGTGCAGAAAGCCATCTAAAAATAAAAATGAAAATCTAATATGAGACAGTCATATGCATTTGTAATATTTGAGAGTTTAGGTCTCTGAAAACCTAGTTGCATTTGTTGCTTAAATTTTTGGATGTATGCCTAGATAGTTTGACTATTAAGGCTAGTTGTATAAAAACATGGATCCCGACAGCTTTCCAGCTTTCTTCAAGTGGGACCCCAGATCAATAGCAGCCCCACAAGTGCAGAGAGGAGGATATGAGTTTCCTCTTCCAAATACTGCTGCTATACTAATGACCAATGGCATGAATGGCAACAACAGGAAAGAATTGAGCTGTTTGGAAGAACTGTTCAAAAATTATGGTGTGAGATGCATAACACTGACCAAGATGGTTGAGATGGGTTTCACTGCCAACACCTTGGTCAATCTGACTGAACAAGAGCTGGATGATGTGGTTAGGATCCTGGCTGAAATATACAGTCTTGATCTTCTTGTTGGAGAGAAATATGGCATTAAGTCTGCAATTAGAGCAGAAAGGAGAAGGCTTGATGAAGCAGAGAGGAAGAAGCATATGGAACTCTTTGCTATCATGGATGGAAAACAACGCAAGAGTGATGAGAATGCCTTAGACACGCTGTCTCAGGAAGGTAATTTGTGCCTATCCATTACTTCATATGTTGCAGTCCTATGTTTGAATGGAAGAGTTTTCATAATATTTGGTTTGTGTGTGTATTTATAGATGCTTTATTACTCGGTTTTGTGTTTTTTTGCCTTTGGGGGACATATATGTTCTTGAGAGTTAATCAATTATACAGCTGCACATGATATCTGTTGTTTGTTCTTTTGAGAACACTATTTGGTACTCCAGTGTCCACATTCTTGGCCAGCTCAGATTCCTCATGTTTGCCTTTAGATATTCTCCTCACAAAGGCACATAATTTAGATCATATTAGTAGGCAAGCCTCTAAAGCTAAAAATAGTAAACACTTCTAGCATTGTATATAACTTTGTGTAGAAACAGTTCCTTGTAATCACTGTTCCATTACATCAAGAACTAGAAACTATTTCACTGTTTATATTATTTCGAGTCCCATTGTTGCATCATTTGTAAAGATGCAATTATTTTATGCTTCAGCTCTTTAATGGGTTTTAAAACTTGTCTTCCCTGATAGTGTCTCGAAAGTGTCAAATGTATTAAACCTGATACATATGTGACATGAATAATGAATAGTGGCGAAGGGAAAGAGATTCAATAGCTTCTGAGATTCATCGATTCTTTATGTAATTTATTGTGTGATTTATTGGTTCTTTTTAATATTTGGCGAAGAGTAGGACAATATATGGATTATAAGGGTTAAGGTTGCCTGCACTTTCACAACGGATAACAGAATCTCACTGCAATCGGTGTGCAGTGGATTCAAATTTCAGTAGAAGAGACCATTAATCTTAATGCATTTTGTTTTTTTGAGAAATCTTTGTTGGCCACTAATTAGTAAATGAGTCTGAGGTCAAGGCCAGAAGCAATCATATGATGATAACTTAGTTGGGTTGTTCATACAGGTCTGTCAGTGGAAGAACCTAATGGAGATAACACTATGATTCTTTCACAGAATAATACCTATGCGTTGAACCTGAATACAGGCACTGATCCTGTGCTGCTACTCCAAAATAGCGGCCATTTGAGTACTGCAGTGAGTGGTCTAATGACACTACCTGATAACAACTATTGCAGTGATCAACAGCTCAAAGCTTGCAAAAAGCAGAAGAGAAGGCGCTCAAAAGAGTCAGGAGAAGATGGTGAAGACAGGCAAAGAGAACACCCTTTTATTGTTACTGAGCCTGGTGAACTTGCAAGAGGAAAAAAGAATGGGCTTGACTATCTGTTCGATCTTTACGAACAGTGTGGCAAGTTTCTGCTGGATGTTCAGCACATCGCAAAGGAAAGAGGGGAGAAATGCCCTACAAAGGTATTTGTTTATAACGCTCTACAATCACCTCAAAAAGATAGTGCATAGAATTGAAAACCAAATTTTGTTTCTTTTATTCAAATAAGATTGGATGACTTTCAAGAGTGAGACTGTTTGTGACACCAATCAAAGTGTATTTACTTGGTTAAAAGACTGTTTCGTTCAACAGTGCAGTAACTCTGCTTATAAGCTCAGAAGAATGTTTGAATGTGTGTTGAGAATCGAGATGTCTAGAAGATTGTTTGAAAGTATGTTTAGTTCAGAAGGTTTTCTGAAAGTGTGTTGACAGGTATAGAAGATTGTTTGAAATTGTATTCACATGCACTATAAGTGTTTTCATTTTTGTCGAAAGATTGTATGAGATAAGTTTTTAACGATGTCCACAGGATCAAGCGGTCTACGAGATGAACCAACCAATGAAAAAGAAAACCCTATCAACAAACCACTAATTCTGACTATCTCCTATGTCTTTGGGGATGGTAGATGTTTCGAAGTGACCTTCCTTGTTTAAAATATTGTTTGCAAGTGTGTTTACTTGGTCAGAAGATTGTTACACAGCACAAAATGGGTTCCCTTGATTAAAAGATTGTTTTATTGGTGGTTTTTGTTCATTAGAAAATTGTTCAAATGGATGAAATATATTACTTTCTTAGAGCTGTTTCAAAGTGGAAGGCAGCTATCTAGAAGATTACTTCAATGTACAAAGTTTTTGGCTTACCTAAAGATTGTTGAGTGTTTAGTTGTCTTGATTTCATAGACTAGATTATCACTGCAAATATCTGGTGTTATGTTTGAGGAATATGGCTGATGGAAACTATTGTTTGTTTTTTTGTTTGTAGGTTACAAATCAGGTATTTAGGCATGCAAAGCACTCTGGTGCAGGTTATATTAACAAGCCAAAGATGAGACACTACGTACACTGTTATGCCCTGCATTGCCTGGATGTTGAGCAGTCCAATCGTCTCAGAAGAACCTACAAAGAACGAGGGGAGAATGTCGGAGCATGGAGGCAAGCCTGCTATTATCCCCTTGTGGACATGGCCAAAGAAAATGGCTGGGACATTGAGGGGGTTTTTAACAAGCATGAAAAGCTTAGAATCTGGTATGTTCCCACCAAGTTAAGACAACTCTGTCACTTGGAAAAAAGCCAGCAGCAGTAATCAATCGCTCTGATATAAAAATCCCTCCAAGGACATAAAACCATCTTACCATATTGGATGTTTATTAATGTATGACCTAATTGTACGCAGGCTTATGAAGATTGTAAGTTTAAAAACTGCAGCTTTCTAGAGAGCTTCGGTGTTCTTATTTCTTATAAATTTCAGGTTTTTATCAACTGGAGAAGCTCCATACTATATCTAACTTGTGTTCACTGATCTTTGATGTAAGTTTCTTCTTGGTGTATTATCCTTACCATAAATGAAGATACATATTTTCTGGAGAAACCAACAAAATGGATAAATGTAGTGCAGAAGTGAATTTTATTTGTCCACAAAAAAATTATGCTGTGTTTGAAGTGACGGACTTTTGTAGTAGGGTTTGTGTTTGAAGCTATGTTATCGGGGATGTGTTTCCGGCAAAAATTGACCTATTTCTGTTTCCGAGACGTACGGGAAACTCAGAAACTTCTGGAAACCTTTTCCTTCGCTGTCTCATAAAATTAATGTTTCAATTTTGATAATTTGTTTGATTTCCATTCTCATATGACCTCTAAAGTTAAATTATTTAACACAAACATTATATGTTATGTTAAGGTTCTATAATTTACATAAGCATGCATTATCCATGTTTTATGCTCAGAAGAAAAAAAACCCATCCCAAAAACCCGTTTCCATGTCCCCCATCCCAGAAACCTGGTGTAACATAAGTTTGAAGCAACCAACTAATTGCATGCAAGAAAAAAGCTAAGAAAAAGTTCGAGCATCAACGACAAAATGTTTAGTACAACTTCTTACTTTATACTATTGGAAAAGGTAAATTTTAAAATGTTCTGAAATGGTTTTCATTATGAAATTCACAGAGAATTTTTAGCACTTAATTAGATTATATCTTTCTCTACCTTTTCTTTCATATTCATTCTACGGAGTGAGCATGCAAAAAGGTTGAAAACCCGCAAAGAATCTTGGCAGATCTTGTATCTGGACGGGAACAAAATATGCAGAGTCCTCTCCTGGTTTAACATTGATATTGTTGATGCTGGCCGTGCCAATTGTCATCACAACATGTGCAAGAATAATAATGCCAAAACTTTTCGTAGTACCACAGATTCCAAAATGTCCATGAATAAAAACAAGAGAATTCTGACCACTGTATTGACCCCATAGCAAAGATAAACCAATTACCCTCCTACACCATACTTATCCCCCCACAAAGTCAGAGATTGACATTTGAACGGTGATTGGCATTTGAACAATGCTAAAGCTACCTGCAATGCCCGTACTCCATATAAATGCTTCACACAAGATCAACTTGAACTACCTAGCCAATGCCTACCAGTTCAAAATCCAACCTTGTGGTTAATGAATGAATTTTAATGAAGTCTATATTTAATTACATTTATTGAATGAATGAATGAATTTTAATGACTCTTATTAGATCTAGTAGTCTAAGGAGTCAAGAGACACTAAATTAATCTATTTTCAAATTAATGATTCATGTGAGAAACTTGCTGTTTAAAGACTCGCCTCTTCAAAAAGCTCATTCAAACTATCCACCATTAAATTGTCATCAAATTGACTATGAATATCTTCATACAATTCTAAAATGTGAAATGTCTTTCATACAATTCTTGTAAGATTTCTAGAAATTTCAGTCCTTTCAACCATACATAACATGACACGGAAGAGGTGTCTTCAACTCCATTATCAATCATGGATAATGTAACCAATAATTGATAAGTAGGAGATATTTTTCCACATCAAGTCAAATTGTGATATTGCTATCAGGATTCAACTGCGTAGTATCTTGAGTCAAACTCATTGCCCCATGTTTCATGAGTAGTGGTTCACAGGGACCCATCTCTCATGAGAATGAATGGAACACTTAGCACTCATTGCATTTAGGTGATGCTCACAGAGGTGAAGCATCGAGACTTTCTGGGAGGTCACCCATCCCGGTACTACTCCAGCTCGAGTGCACTTCAGAGGCTTTCTAATGAATGGTTCATAAGGCACAACACTTGCTGAAGGTTTTACAAATGGAGTTGCAAGCAGAGTCGGTTTAACCATGGAGGAAACTCCGTAGTTAAGCGAGCTCGAAGCTGGAGTAGTATTGGGATGGGTGATCTCCTGGGAAGTCTCGGTGCTTCACCTCTGTGAGCATCACCTAGATGCAATGAGCGCTAAGTGTTCCATTCATTCTCATGAGAGATGGGTTCATGCGAACCACTACTCATGAAACATGGGTCAATGAGTTTGACTCAAAATACTATGCAGTTGAATCCTGATAGCAATATCATAGTAACCAATAATATTACTTGATTTTTAATTATTCTAATAGATAATACAACCTTTACATAAATAAAGGTGGTAAAAGATACATTTCAAGATGGAGCCAAGTTTAAATAGCAATGAGAAAAAAATAGGCAAACTAGTATCAAAATGGAAGAAAATAAATGAATTTATTATCAAGCTAACATAACATATGGAAAAACCTTCATGAGAGAAATTAAATCTTCAAAAGTTCTCACACCAAATGTACTATGTCATGAACAAAGATAACGTACACCTGCAAGTCTATATGATTTTTTCGAAATACCAAGCTCTCTAATTTGTATTTCAGCTGGACAATAAAATGAGTCTTTTAATTACACATTCAAGTCTGCGATTCCTCCTTACATATGCAACCTATAAGAGATTTTTCAGTCACATTTATTCGAAGGTTATGATAATCTACCTAGATAACCTAAACAACTACTCACGTGTTTGCTTTTATAGAAAAAAAATTGTATTAAATTGCCTAGTGGTAGTATATAAACCACAGGTTCACAAAATCATGTCCCCTTTGTTTAGTTTATGGTACTTTGTTTTTTCAATGCACAACCCATATTAAATATTTATCCTAATGTTACATACAACATATTAGGTGACCCCAAAAGAGTTCAAACTTAGTAGAAGAATAAACCAACAGTAAAGGTGATTATGAAGAGACTTAGAGGAATGAGTAACAAGTGGAAGAAGATCATACTGAACAACCAAAGTATTCTTTGGGCTCCTATGCTAACATTGAAGATATTGGAAATAAAATTAGTATCACCAAAAGGAACAAGCAAGCAAGAGGACTACAAAATTTATGACAACAAATGGGATAAGCATATATGACATCTTGAGTTTGTACCAAAAAGAGTGTTAAAAATTGGAGAAAGCCTTATGCGACCTTGTCAAGATTATATATGAAATCATGAATAAATTAGTGATTGGTATGGTGACTAGGTAGCGAGGGATAAATAAAACAATAAAGAAATATGACAAAACATATGATCAACACGAGACTATCAAGAAGCACAATAGACTAGTAATTCTTTGGAGATTTCTTGTTGGGAGGAGTCTATGAACTCCCTTCCAAAGACTTAAACTATCTCTATTAGATAGCTTTTGTGCTTAGCATTTCTTTTGTAGTGCTATTGTCTCTTTGTTGTTTGTAGGTTTTAGGTTGGTCTAGTGGCTAGTTTTATAGGTTTTGCTCGTGTCTTTGTTTTTCTTTGGTTAACTTTTTGTGAAGAGTTTCAATGTCCTTCCTTGTTTAATTTATCAAAAAAAAATTCTACAAACACACTAATCACAATAGTTCCACAAAATCTCAAATCCTAGTGTATTGTGAGGACAAACATCTAAGAAGAAATACAAGGCCATAGTGAGATAGTAAGAACCTACAGATCAAAACTATGTAGCATGTATATGCTTACTAAAACATTTATATGCTCAAGCTATGACAAGTATGATTTCCTTCACAAAACCCCAAAAATAAAAGTCTTATCAACATCAAACCATAGACCAATTAGGCTGTAAATATCTCAAATTAATAGAAGATAAAGCTAAAATATTAATTACCAAAAACCCAGGGAATAAGCTCAAACTATAATCTACACACCTCAAACAAGCCCTTTAGAGTTATAATCCATATGCCAACACACATTATAATGAGGAGACAAAGGAAAAATAATTCATGCCAAATGCTCCTCGAATAAGCTCATTAAAACCATCCACAACTCAAAACAAAGCACACAACAAAATGTATCTGAAAATAGGATGGACAATTCTTATCAAATGATTTACCACCAACAAAGACCAAGTTTTTGGAATGAGATTGTTGACCACTTTTGAATTTTAAGAGTGTGATGGGGGGGGGGGGGGGGGGGGAAAAAACANGGGGGGTGTGAATAAACATGTATTAATTCTGAACCGCTTACTAATAATTCATTCTAATTAACATGTGCAAAAGTAAATAATTGAAACATAAAGAGAACGTACAAGGACACCAAGATTTTTACATGGAAAACTCAATGTGGATCACAGTGAGAACTATCTCACTATATGAAAAAATAATTACAATGTTTTAGGCTCTTGACCGAGGAAGCTCACTGCACTTGATTTGACTTTTAGACTAAGGCACACAACACTAGGGAAATATACAATGAACTTGCAAACAATGAAGATCACTTCTTCAGAGAAACTTACAATATGTTTTGATTACAACGAATTATGGTTGGACTAAGGTGAAACACATCCTTTGCAATGCTGATTACAATTCACAGTTCTAAACATCTAAAATCAACTCCATTACAGTGCATCTCCACTTGCAGACCTTCGCACTTACATAATACACCATACACAACCACTTATCCAACTCATCCAATCTTGCAAATGATCCCATCCTATATATCATTCACAACAACCAATAACATCAATTAGGTCAACCTAATTAAATGTAATGAGTAGAACATAGACAATCGAGCATAAATATATTCTCAAATGTAATGTAGAAGGGAAACAAAACACTTGAATCATCACACCATATTAGAATACCTTCCTAACACATTCAAAATATTTCCTCCAACTCTGCACACTAGCGCACATACCCAAACTACTCAAGTTAGCTTTGAAAGATAGAATTAGTAATGCAATCCAACCAATTTTTTTTAAAATATGATGTGGGCCTCCACAAAACTTGTAGATGCACAATATAACATCTCTTGACATCAACAAAGCTCATCTGAGAACCACAACCCGTGATCTTTAAAGGAAGAGGAATGCAAATCATTCCAACAATCAGGTACAATGTCTCTGCACTTGCAGACACTCAGACCATCACCAAATCTTTTGTGGAATGAAAAGAAACTTGGAACATGAGATATATCTCCCATTTTCATCCACCAACATCATATTGGAACTACAAGCTAAGATGAATCAATGTAGAACAATGCAAACCACATTATTAATACGTTGTCTCTCATATTGTTTACTAGAATAATCATACTTAGCCGAGTTTTGATGCAAACTCAAGAACACTAATTCAATGCTCCATAATAGACATAAATCATTTGGATATATCATCTATGATCAATACCAACAAACTCCATACATCAATGATAATAATATAATACAATTCCAAAACTAGTAGATATACAAATTAACTTATACTTTCAGACCTTAGTTGACATGAATGACAACAAGTTTGACATCAATGAAAAAACTTACTCATATTTGCAACAATCTCCACCTTTTTCATTGATGGAAATACTTGTACGAGCTCCGCAATTGTAATGCCCTGCCAAAGAACCCTCTAAAACAAGGGTTAAACATGCACATTTTTTTTTGAGATAATAATGTCAACATGATCATAACATGCAATAACATTGCATTTCTACAAGAGATCAATACAATGATCACCTTGCAATTGTGCACAAGAGGAAGTCTTAAGACACTTCCAAGGGTTCTGAGATAATCAACGCTACTACTGATACTGATATCCTACGCCCTTGGGTTGCCACCAAAAATAAAATAAGCATACTAGAATAACCCTGCATCAATCCCATCCTCAAAAATTAACCCATGAGTTGACTAGAGTAGAGGCACTAAAGGACATGTAGAGGTGACAAAGAGCTCATGTGCCAAAATGCAAGTGGAGGTGCTAAATTGTAGATAGGTTACAATCCAAAGATTGTGCAAGAACTAAAAGAGGGGCACAAATACTAAAATACTCGGTCACTAGAAGCCAAGTATGTGCACCATTCTAAAAAAAGTTTGTTCATAGCCAAAAGTATCAAACCATTGAGTCGCATGCACTAATGGCTAGGTGGAGAGGCTAATTAGTGATGATGCTGAAATACATGCACATGTGCTAAACTCCAATTTTGACCATGCCACAACGAGGGTTCCAAATAAAATACTAGGGAACAAGGACCCTATTCCCACCTCGGGACACTTAACTAGAAACATTGGGCTCCCTACATGGATCCTGTTGAAGACAATTATTCAATTGTGTATTGTCATTGATGTTACACATGCATATACACTTATGTAGTGATGTTACACAAATGTCTACATCCAAACCGAGCACAGTTGGTGAATGGAAAGAGTTTTTCAGTGTTGACCGAGTCACTCGGGCATTTCAGTCATGGTCGGGCATTAAAGAAACACAGTGTTAACCGAGTTGATTATTCAGTGTCAGCCGACTAACAATGGTTTACATCTTATAATTAATTGGTTATATGAGGCCGACTGAATTGTGATTTATTATTTATTTAGAAGTGTATTCAAGCCGACTTGGCAGGGCTTATCATATATATGAAAGGTCAAGTTTGGATTGAATGAGAGAGAGTGTGTGAAAAAGTTGAAGACAAGTAGAAGTGTGGAATTCTGTGATATGAAGAGTGAAGGCAAAATCAGATGGGATTCTGATTGAGTATAGAACACTCAGAGCTGCAATAGAATATTTGATTAGCAAGGATCCAGTTATAACTAGAATAGAGATATGAATCAACAAAGACAGTTACTTACACATACAGGTCAAATCATTGTTACTTTTTAACAATTGTAGCAGTGATCTCAAATCTCTTAACAGAGTAGACTTAACAGTCTTTTTGTAAATTATCTCACAAGGTAGCATTTCTATGTTGAAGTGTTGAAGACCTCTAACAAGGCCATTCCTCACAAGGTGATTTAAATTCTCTAAAAGGGTCACACCTAACAATGTGTTTTGTAACCTTTAACAAGGTTGGGTTCTAACAAGGCTCACTTCAGAAGAGTAAAAAATAGTAAATAGTTACATTGGTGGTTTTTCCCATATTGGGTTTCCACGTTAAATCTTGGTGTCACCTTTGTATATGTTATTTGTTTCATGCTTTATGCTTCTGCACTTAATCACTAAAGTATAACTGCATTGGATATTATAAAGATTGCTTTGACAGCCGAGTTACAAAAGAATATCTTAATTGACTGAGTAACAATGTTATATTTTTTAAGACATCTAAGGGACAAGGGATTTGTTTTGGAGTAACTGATTCACCCCTCCCTTCTCAGTTACTCATCTCATTTCCAACAATTGGTATCAAAGATGCAAGTGCTTTTAGAGAAGGTTTCAAGGCCTAAGATAAAGATCAGAGATCTCTTACAGAAGGGAGATCCCAAAGCTAAACAAAGACATCTTCCATACGTGGCAAGAGCTGATGAGGCTACATCTATCTACTATTGGAGATGTTGGTTTGCAATTTTTGGACAAAAAATATGTGGAACCAACAACATCTATGACTGCGGAACATATGATGGAACGAAAGCTTCATAACATAATGATGATTGATATAGCTTCTTCACTCAGCTGCTTAAAATTTGATGAAGTCAAGGACTTCCCTACAACCTATGATATGTGGAAAACATTCTAGGATATTCATGGAGGAGATGCAAAGGTAAAGAGAGCCAAAGTAGAAAGTCTTAGAGGACAATTTGATCAGATGAAAATGAAAGAAGGAGAAGACATTACAAGATACAGTGAAATAATCAAGAGGATTGTGAGTGCCATTATAGCTGTAGGAGGAATAATTGAAGATACAACAGTGGTCAACAAGGTATTAAGAACTTTACTTCCTATCTATGCTATTAGAGTTTCATCTATTCAAGAGATGAGGTGCAATAAGGATATAACACTATATACATTAGTTGGAAGGCTTACAACTTTTGAGCTGGACAAATTTGACAATTATTCTCCTAAGTCTAGCAATTTTGAGTTTGCATTCAAAGCTAAATTAAACCTTGGTAAGAAGGATAGACACTCAAAAGGGAAACATATTGAAAGTGATAGTGATAATGAATCTGATGATGAAGATCTAGATATCATTGAAGCATTACTTGCAAGGAGAGCTACCAAAGGAAAATACAAAGGAAGAATGCCATTGATTTGCTTTTCATGCAATGAGGTTGGTCACATTGCTGCCAAGTGTCTGAACAAAGAAGACAAAGATGATAAAAAGTTCAACAAGTACAAAGGCAAGAAATATTTCAAGAACTAAAAGAGCTACAAGGACAAAGGTAAGAAGTCTTGTTATATTGCTAAAGATTCTGATAGTGATGAAGATGAAGATGAAATGGTTTATATTGCTATTAAGGATGAGTCAGATGAAGAAGATGAAAAGACAACACTTTTCTCACATATCAGTAAAAATGACACATGGATAATCGATAGTGGTTGTTCTCGTCACATGACTGGTGATAAGACAAAATTTGAACATCTTGAGCACTATGATGGTGGGAGTGTCAGTTTTGGGAACGATGAACCCTGCTATGTGAAAGGAAAAGGTTGCATTACTCTGACAGAAGGAATCAAATGTGATAATTCTTATTGGGTTGAAGGAATAAGGAGAAATCTACTTAGTGTAGCACAACTGAACAACATTTGTTTCAAGGTAGAATTCATGAATGGTAAGGCCAAGCTCCTGGATGGTAAAGGGAACCAAGTTGGAACTGGCAGGCAAACAAAAGGTAATCTATTCTATCTTGATCTCACTGAAAGTTCATGCTTTATTGCAGAAGTATAAGAGAGTTGGCTATGGCATAAAAGGTTGTGTCATGTAAATTTTGATAATCTGGTAAACATAAGAAAGAACAAGAGAGTTAGAGGTATTCCTATTTTGAAAAAACCCAAGTTAGCAACATGCAAACAATGTCAAATTGGAAAGATGAGCAAGACACATTTCAAGAGCAAGAATTACAATACTAATGAAATCTTGGAATTGGTACATACTGACCTATGTGGACCAATTGGGACAACAAGCTATACTGGAGAGAATTATTTTATTATATTTGTTGATGGTCATTCTAGAATGACGATTGTCATGTTTCTCAGAGAAAAATTAGAAGATTTTCAGAAAATTCAAATGGTATCTTGCAACAGTTGAAAAGGAAAAATGAAAGAAACTAAAATGTCTAAGATCTAACAGAGGAGCGGAATTCATTTCTAATGAGTTCAATGAATTCTGTAATGAAAGAGGAATCAAAAGACATGTATCTGCCCCTGGTACACCACAAAAAAATGGAATAGCAGAAAGAAGAAATAGATCCATTATGGATTGTGCCATAACCCTAATGATTGAAAATAATGTTGCTGCCAAATACTGGAAGGAGGCCATCAACACTACAATGTTCACCTTGAACCGAGTTCAACTGAAGAAAGGTAGTAACCAGACACCTTTTGAATTATGGTATGGCTATAAACCTAATGTTCATTTTTTTCAAAGTATTTGGAAGTAAATGTTACATCTTGAAGGAAGCAAGAAATGGGAAACTTGATGCAAAATGTGATGAAGAAATATTCATAGGCTACTCATGTAAAAGCAAAGCATACAAATGTCTGAATCTTACTACTCATAAAGTCATATAAAGTGTACATGTCAAGATTGATGAGTTTGCAGAAAGATGTAAAGAATAGAGCAGTAAAGAGCCTGTGGACTACAAGAACTTTGTGTATCATGAACCTAATACTATGCCTATGACTCGAGCAATGGTGATTGGACAATAGAATTGTCAACCACTGAATATACTAGCACAAACCGTGCAACCCAAACTACTGGTAGAAGATACCAAGTCGCAAACAGAGGGAACCCAGTCTCAGACAGAGGGACCCAAGTCACAGACAGAGGAACCTGAGTCACAGACAGTGGAACCCAAGCATCAGACAGAAGAACATGAAAGAGTATTTGAGAATGATAGACCTAGTGGATCAAGTCCACAATCAAGACTGAAGGATCCAACACTTTCCAAGTATGTTAGAAGGCATCATGCACCTAAGAAAATAGTTGGAGATCAGACAGAAGGTGTAATGACAAGGAAAAAACTCAAAGGTACATGTTTACTTAGTGAATTTGAACCTAGAACTGTTAAAGATGCATTGAATGATGAAAGTTGGATAGAAGCAATGAATGAAGAAACTGAGCAGATTGAGAAGAACAAAACTTGGACTCTTGTGCCTAGACCAAAGGACAAGAATGTGATTGGAACCAAGTGGGTTTTTAGAAATAAGATGAATAAAAATGGTGAAGTTTTTAGAAACAAGGCCAGACTAGTTTGTAAAGGATATTCTCAAGAAGAGGGTATTGATTTTGGAGAAAATTTTACTCCTGTTGCAAGACTTGAAGGAGTCAGAACTCTTTTGGCATATGTTGCACATAAAGGATACAAAGTATATCAAATGGATGTGAAATCTTCATTTTTGAACGGAGTCCTAGAAGAAGAAGTCTACATTGAGAAACTTGAAGGATTTGTTGTTCCTAGCAGAAGGAATATGGTTTGCAAACTGCACAAAGCATTGTATGGGCTGAAACAAGTGCCCATAGCTTGGTATGAAAGACTGCATGGTTACCTAGTAAGTATTGGATTTTAGAGAACTAATGATAATAGTAGCTTGTACATCAAAGAAGGACCACAAAACAAAATATTGTTAGTAGAGATATTTGTTGATGACATATTATTCACTGGATATGATGACTTATGCAAAGCATTCTCTGTAGCTATGAGTAAAGAGTTTGAGATGTCTATGTTTGGTGAGATCAAATTCTTTGTTGGATTACAAATTCATCAAATGAAGGATGGTATCTACATTACTCAATCAAAATATATCAAGGAGATACTCAAGAAATTTGGAATGGAAGATTCCAAACCAGTTGGAACACCCATGTGTACTGGACAAAAATTATCTAAGGATGATGATTCAAAGGAGGTAGATCAGACCAACTACAGATCCATGATTTGAAAATTGCAATATGTTGTTCACACCAGACCTGATATTGCAATGGAAATTGGTATTGTTGCAAGATTTTCAGCTAATCCTAGAGACAATCACCTAATGGAAATCAAAATAATTTTGAGATATCTAAAGGGTACTGAAGCTATGGTTTATGGTATAAGAAAGGTGTGAACTTTGATTTGAAGACATTCACTAATGCTGATTGGACTGGAAGTGTTGATGACAAGAAGAGCACCAATGGTGTAGCTTTCTTTCTTGGAAAGAGGTTAGTGTCTTGGACTAGCAAGAAACAAATTTTTATCTCTCAGTCTACAGCAGAGGCATAATATGTTATTGCAGCAGTGAACTATTCAAACATCATATGGTTCAAGTAGTTGTTGTCAGGAATGAAGGAATAAGTAAAAGAACCAATTATTATCTATTGTGACAACACTAGTTCCATTAACATTTCAAAGAATCCTGTGATGCACACAAAAACCAATCATATAGCAATAAAGTATCATTTCTTGAGGGAATTGGTACAGGAAAAAGAAGTAAGGTTGAAATATGTGAGTACTAAAGAACAAGTTGTAGACATATTCACCAAACCTTTACCTAAGGATACATTTTTGTATCTTAGAGGAAAGCTAGGGGTGCTTCCCCTAATTGAAGCTCAGTTTTATAATTTAGTGATGCATCAACCTGAGCCACATTGAAGATCTATCAGTTGATGCAGGTACATCAGAGCCCATTGTAGATGAATTAGTACATTCAGGTACATTACAACTTCAAAGAGAAATAGTATTGACTATTGGTATTGGTATTAGTATTTGTGGAGATGGAGTCTTTGGCATCTATTTTCAAAGAGGGAGAGTGTGATATAATACAAAATAAATTACTTCAGAGACAAAGTTTGATGTTAGAGGGAGATTTTTGATGTCAGAGGGAGAAATCTTATCAAAGACAAAGTTTGATGACAGAGGGAGTTTTTGGATGAAAATCAGAATGAAGCTAAGGACATTAAAGAAAGTTTTATGTTGCTCTACAATTCTTTGTATTATGAAATGTTGTGTTCCCATCAATGCCAAAGAGGGAGATTGTTGAAGACAATTATTTAATTATGTGTTGTCATTGATGTTACACATGTATATACACTTATGTAGTGATGTTACACAAATGTCTACATCTAGACCGAGCAGAGTTGGTGAATGGAAAGAGTTTTTCAGTGTTGACCGAGTCACTCAGGCATTTCAGTCATGGTCGAGCATTAAAGAAACAAAGTGCTAACCAAGTTGATTATTCAGTGTCAGCCGACTAACAATGGTTTACATTTTATAATTAATTGGTTATATGAGATTGACTGAATTGTGATTTATTATTTATTTAAGTGTATTAAAGCGGACTTGGCAAGGCTTATCATATATACGAAAGGTCAAGTTTGGATTGAATGAGAGAGAGTGTGTGAAAAAGTTGAAGACAAGCAGAAGTGTGGAATTCTGTGATATGAAGAGTGAAGGTAAAATCATATGGGATTCTGATTGAGTACAGAACACTCAGAGTTGCAATAGAATATCTGATCAGCAAGGATCCAGTTATAACCAGGACAAAGATCTGAATCACCAAAGATAGTTGCTTACACATACAGGTCAATTCATTGTTACTTTCTAATAATTGTAGCAGTGATCTCAAATCTCTTAGCATAGTAGAGTTAACAGTCTTTTCGTAAATCCTCTCACAAGGTAGCATTTCTATGTTGAAGTGTTGAAGACCTCTAACAAGGCCACTCCTCACAGGGTGATTTAAATCCTCTAATAGGGTCACACCTAACAGTGTGTTTTGTAACCTTTAACAGGGTTGGCTCCTAACAAGGCTCACTTCAGAAGAGTGAAAAATAGTAACCAATTACATTGATGATTTTTCCCATATTGGGTTTCCATGTAAAATCTCGGTGTCACATGTGTATATGTTATTTGTTTCATGCTTTATGTTTATACACTTAATCACTAAAGTATAATTGCATTGAATATTATAAAGATTGCTTTGACACCCGAGTTATAGAAGAATATCTTAATTGACCGAGTAACAATGTTATATTCTTTAAGACATCTAAGGGACAAGAGATTTGTTTTTGAGTAACTGATTCACCCCTCCCCTCTGAGTTACTCATCTCATTATGATTAAATATGTAGATTTTAGAGTAGGTGGCTCAAAGTTCTAGGAATAGGGGTGGCTTCTATTACACTTGCAGGCTTACTTGTCACTATGGTTCCTAGTGTATTTGAAAAAATTGAGCAGGCTAATATTTTGGTTTATAGTGGCCTTTTCAATGTTATGAAGGTCAGTCTTAATCATATTTACACAAGTCACATGATACATATGCTAAAGATTGCATAGTAGACAATAAACAATTAGAGCTACATACAACTAAATACAACATGACATGGTAGTAATGAATAACCCACCCTTGAAGAGAGAGAAATATAACCATTCATTGTGTCAAAAAAAGAGGCAAAATCACAACAACATAATGCATAAGGATACACAATTCATTAGCTAGATAATTTTTAGTAATGATGATGAACATATGGATATTTAGACCCTGAGTATGTATCAAAAAAAACATTTACAAAGAAGAGTATTCCAGAAATTATGTTAAACCATTAAGTTTCATGTCTATGTTTGATCTAAAGATGACCTAGTTTGTTGACAAAAATGCCAACTCCAAAGAAGTAGTCCGTCATAACATTCCTATCGTCATGTTGCCCCATTTTTGTCCTGCATACCTTTAGACAAAAATGGAAGTTTAGTACGTAGCATTGGTCTTGAGATCTTCATGGAAGTCTTGAGTCTAAGTCTAGTTTTCCCCTTAGGATAGGAGGCCTTTATCGGATTTCCCCAAATTGAATTCCCTTTTGTAAGCCGGAGGGAATTTGTATGTGAGATCGTGTTTCATTGGGTAGGTTAATTTCCCAAATCTGGTAAAGGTCATGTTTCAGAGGTTTCTAACATTGGTTCTATTTACATTTGAAGTCTTTGGCATTGACACTTCATTTTGGAGTATTGCTAGAAAATTGATTTCGAGCTTCTCCTTGGCAGAAAATCACCTGTAGAGTGTGTTTTCCATGGTGGGTAATTCCAAAAGTCTCAGCAGTCAGTTGAAGTTGGAAATATATAATTGAGGTTTAGAAAGGAAATTGGATTCAATGCAAATCCCATCAGGTAAGAGGAATGATCAAATGATGAAGAATCTAAGAAGGAAATCTCAATAGCGGAAAAGCGGAAAATGGCTTCTCCGCTACTTCAAATAGGCGGGTTCTGGCCCATGAGATGCATTTTCTGCTAGATCATTATATGCAAGATCCATGAAGAAAAACCAACTTATGAGGGGTTTCAAGGTATAAAGAAAGCAAATAAAATCACCACATGTCATTTTAACATTGCAACGGGCTAAGATTCCTCCTTGGCAGATTTCTGAGAAAGGAGCACCCCAAAAGCATTTCTCCACCCAAAAGAGAAGCGGGAAAGCAATTATCTGCTACCTCCAAAAAGTTACCATTATGGTTATTTAAAGTGAAAAGATGTTTCTTAATGGCCCATAGAGGTAAAGTAATTAATTCAAATAAAGCCGTTTTGCTTCAAAACAAAATTTTTCATAAATTCTTAAGTCTTTTCATTCGTGTGGCGTGGGAAGTCGGCCGTTAATGGTAAAAATTAAAAAAGTTATAAATTCAATGAAGTGATACAAACAAGAACTACCATCTATTTGAAGAATTTTTTGAATTAAAAGCTCTTAGCAATATTTGTTCTTTGCTTTCATGTTCCTGAGATATATCCCTAGTTCCCATTTCAAATCAATCGAAGCATGGCTACCAGATTTACGGGGTTCGATGGAATGAATGACATCACTTCTGATTGGCACAAAATCAAGGAAACTTCTCTAAAGTTATTTGATATACAGATATTCTAGAATGGATTGAAAGTAGACCAAATTCACCTTGTTACTAAGAAGCTAAAGGAGAGTGGATTAGTCGAAGCCACTGGTTTCCCTGTTGCAATTCAAGCTCCCAAACTCATTCGAGAATGCATAGCTCGCTATAATCTAGACATCAAGAAAATCCTCTTGCCTGATGACACTGTGCTACTCTCTATTGATAGAGACTCCATTCAGAATTCCCTTCATATTATAGAACAAGCCAAATACTTAGAGATGACATACGGTCAAGAAATTACTAAATATGGAGCGAAGAAGGCCATGTGGAAGAAGGAGATAATGAAGACATGGTTCCAAGAGTTGAAGAGCACCAAGGGAAAGTTGCCCAAAACTCTATATGGCACAAACCTAAAGCCGAAGATTGTGGATATCTTGGTATTGATTCACATGATTAGAGGTGAGAGCGATGCGCTAAATATTTTTGAGCATGATTTCTTCCTAGTCTAGATGATTTTCTCTCAACACCATTTTATTGATTGGGCCCTCATGGTAAGCAAAAATCTCTCCAATGCCCTTAATAGAGATAAACATCAAAATGAGTTCTATATGTCCTCAATTCTATTATATATTTTGGCTACTATTCAACTTTGGCTAGGACTTCCTAGATTAGAAGAATTTCTGGAAGATGTTAAGAGCTATGAGTTCTTTCCCTGTCTGCAATTGCATAACAGTTATACTCAATATCTCAAAGTTAATGATGCATTTACAATGAGATTGTGTAGGGAGTTACAAGGTTTCCCAGAAAGGAGATTTTCTCCAGAAGACATGGAATTCATCAGTCAATTCAGAGCTTATTTTATCTAGTTTGCAAATTTCTCATACATTCGTATTGCAGGATTCAACAATTTCCCTCTAAAGCTGCCTAGATATCGAGACGACATGTTCGTGTTGTTGAAGTGATGAGGCAAGTGGTCTAGGTGAAATTGATTTGTGTAGGCTCCCAGAAGAAGGGCTATTATTTCCCCATGACCATTGGGGCCTACAGTTGTGCGTCCTGGTCTGATGCAAAGAATGTTCTGAAAAAATTCTCAAAGAGGTTTCATTTAGAAACATATGATGTCTTGAGGCTGGAATATGATCCTGTGAACTATGCTCAAGATTATCTACAAATGGGTCGTTCTATCCATCACATTGATGATATTGAAGATTATTTGGCCAACTACAATGATGACTTAGAGAGAAGAGAAAGGTTCTACGCAAGGTTAACTATTGAACAAATCAAAAATTTCATAGCTAACATTGCAGTTGAAGGGCTAGAAGATGAAGGCCAGCATATGCACAATGATACATACATAGAGAAGATCAAGCCCCTTCCCATAAGCTCTGAACCCATGCTAGGTCAAGCTATTGATGACTTGGAAACCTTGATGGGTGGGATTTACAAAAGGACAAAACAAAGGGTTGAGTGGACAACAGGTAGAAGGAAGAGGTCAGAAAGGAGGCCCCCATCTAGAAAAACTCCAACAAAAGAGACCGGGAGTACTCCTACATCATCTTCAGAAACTATTCTGACTGTATCCAAAGAATTAGTTCAACATCGGGTGGAGGTGATGAGCCTCGTGAAAAGATGATTCCATTGGATAAGACTTGTGGAGATGGCTCAACCCCAATCATTGGTTCTATAGAAGAAGCAGTCTCTACAGAACTAGTCAAGGCTATGACTGAGCCTGTTAAGAATATAGAAATAGAGCAACCAGCCCAAGTCAGTACTGTGGGCATGCAAGGTGATATCTCAACCCAAGATACTCCAAGGTGAGGGCTCCTTTCATAGTGGAAGTGGGTGAAGATAGTTCCAGCACAATGGCCACATAATAGGATGAAGACGCTGGAAAGCAACAAAAAGTTGCGCAAGTTATTAAATTAGTTTCCTCCTCCCCTACCTTAGTGAATCCATTTGCTTCTAGGCCTAAAGATACCCCTCTAGTCATCAGGAAGCTATTCATAAAGGAGTTGGTCTCTACTACTAAAGTTACTAGCGTGGAGTCTTGGACAAAGAACACTTTAGAGCGCAAGAGGAAGAGGATCGAAGAAGGAGCTCCCAGAAAGGATACTCTCTCATAGGCCCTATAGTCTAGTGCTACTATGAGAAAAATGAAGAAAGCAAAGACCCTATCTACATTAGGCCGAGACCCAGAAACAAGGCACTTTACCATGGAGGTAGCAAAGCCTACCAAAGAAGGCAGGATCAAAGATTTGACCGCCTCTAATTTTGAGCTACAGTCATTTAATATGAGACTGGCTTGCCATGATACTAAGGTGGATTGGTGGAAATCCACCAACATTTTAATTGAGGAAGAGCTCGAGGAACTCAAAACTACTAAAGTCCAACTTAAAGCAGAGGTCACTAAACTAACTAACTTCATCAGACAATTAATTACTCCAGTGGCCAGCATTCTAAGCACCCAAACCACTTTTGACCCCAATGCTGTAGAGAACCAAGCTATCATAGCCAAGTTGCAGAAAGACGTGCATTTTGGGCAAATTGGTAAATGATGGATCAAGAGGCTCAAATCTAAAGGGCTAGTAGCTGTTGAGTAGCTGGGTAACACTCTACTGAAGTTGGAGAAAGAGAGGAGCTACATTGAAAAGAATTTGTAGACTCTCACATTAGAGATGGTGTTGGTGCCCAAAAATGCTAAATTGGATTTCCTATGGACTTGCCAATCCAATGCTTGGAAACCCAAGTGATTTGGCAAACTAACAAGTCACAACCAAAGCAAGGTTGGAACTTCTGCAATTCTGGCTCTGCAAAACCAAGGCTGGTAGGCCTATACCTTGACTTAACCTTCAAGTTACAAGGCTTTTTATAGCAGATAAGAAACACTTCAACCTTCTCTCTCAAGTATGGCAAGGAACTTGAAAGAAATCTAACTGAAAGCAATACATCATTAATCGTAAACTGAAATACTTTAAGTAATTGAAAGAATATTTAGTAAATGTGTATGTAATTTGAAATGCATACATAGATAAGATATCTTAAAACTATAAACAATGAACTAAATAACTATAATCCAAATAATGATTAGACCAGTGCCTTATTCTACCATGGGCAATAGAGTCAAAATCATTCCAATCTTATGTTCAACCTTAGAGACAGTTTTACAAGAAAAATTATCACTTCAAAGGTGTTATGGAATGTATATGCAACCTAAAAAAAATTCAGAGATATTCCAAAAGGGTAATACCTCTCAGATGACAGACCAATTGACTAAGGCCTCAATCAACAGAATTTAATCATGCAAAATGAGAAAACCAATTGAAAATATAGACTATGAATCAAATAAGGAAGCATGCACATTAAACTATCACTTTGAAGAATTTCTATTGGTTTATCCGAGGGAATAATTGTAAAATGATAATGAAACTATTACACATGTGAAAGAAAAAATACTTATCTTTAATAATTTCAAAAAAATAGTACATCTAGGTCCACGTTATAGTTGTTGATTAAAAACTATCCAAATATTTGAAATTGTATTATATTGTATTGTCTTTTATTTCCATTTTACATTATGTATATATATGTGTTTGAGTGGCTTTCACGCCTCTTTAGGGTAAAAAGACACGACTCTTATTACAAATTATTTTGAAAAAACAATAAACTAAGTAAAAAACAACTACCTAACTTTTGGATTTGGCTTTGGTAGAAAATCCAAAACACCTCTTGAAAAGCTAATATTTCTGTTGGAGATAGGAAATTGGATTTATTGAACTGGGTCATTTTTAGATTTTTAAAAATCGACCATCTTTATCCCCTGTCAAAATCATCTTTGTAGAAGGTCTAAATTTCAGCATTTTCTGAAGGCTTTGATTAGTTAGTTCTATTTATTTGTGTCATAAAACTTCCTTCCTTTGATCTTTTTTAGTATGGAGAAACATGATTCTTGATAATGGATTGAGACTTCTAAATTATCAAAATCTAGGGTACCACCAGTGGCTCTTTTTGGGGATGTATGCTCCCTGTGAGCATAGCGAGATTCCAGAAATCTCTAGAGAAGCAGACCAAGTATCCACACTTAATCTGATGCAAAGTGATTTGGTTCTCATATTTAAGATTTATCTTTATACCAATAGGCTCATGAATAACTTTCATAGGAACATTCAATTGGGTGGCCCCACACCCCCCAAAAAATGAACACTACTTCTTTCTTCTATTGAACACATAATTTTGATCATGTAATACTTTGGATCTCCCAAATACGATGCCACCACTCTCATGGAAAAAATTCATTTCTTTATAAACACACTTTTACTTTTTTTTACCTTTAGAAAATTCAGTAGGTGCACTGTAGTCCTTGCTAAATAGAAGATCCCCATGCATTTGATCAACCCTACAAGTAACTAGATTAAGCTCTTCTTTTTGGATGCCTTTACGTACACAATCTTCCCTATACTCAATATGTTGTTTCTTTTCACAAAAAGGATTTGGAGATAACTCACATTCAGGAACTTCCTTCTTATCAAGAATTTAATTAGATAGGATACTCGGATAATTTTTAGAACTAATCTTCAACACATTCTCCTCATTATGTCTATTTGATTCAATCTCATCTTCACATGTTTGATACAACTTATGCTGATAGGATGAAATAATGCATTTCTCACTTTTTGAATATACTTCCCCATACATATTTTGAGTTTCATCATCTTCAAAATGATCACTAGGCTCACTATCTTTATCATGATGTTGATGGACTTGATTGTATATAAAATATTCTTCAAATAATGGATTCAAGGATATAGAGAACTCGGGCATATCTCCATGAGATCTTTCATTTGAAACTTCTTCGTGTTCATGTGTTGTATGATGTTCTATTTCATCTTCGTTATTTGATTATTGAAATTTATCATCTTCTTCATCTAGTACCCCCTAAGTATGTACTGATTCATCAACTTGCTTATCATGGTGCATTGAGAAAAAAATTTGACCACTCTTCTCAACATGTCTTGATATTCCATGTCTAGTAAATATGAGATTTCTTCTGTACTGAGAAGATCTTCTTCCTCATAATCATAGATCCTTCAGAAAAATTGTGTTCATGTGTTGTATGCTGTTCTATTTCATCTTCGTTATTTGATTCTTGAAATTTATCTTCTTCATCTAGTACCCCCTAAGTATGTACTGATCCATCAACTTGCTTATCATGGTGCATTGAGAAAAAAATTTGACCACTCTTCTCAACATGTCTTTGATATTCCATGTCTAGTAAATATGAGATTTATTCTGTACTGAGAAGATCTTCTTCCTCATAATCATAGTCATTGATACCTGTTTCCATGCAAATCTCACTACGTACAGATTCTACTTCAATCTGATCTGAATTTTCTTCCTCTATGTCATCATTCTTTTCTTCCCTCAATACTTCACATATTTGCTCAAGAAAAGCTAGTAGTTGAGAATCATGGTAGATTCTTAACTTACAAAGTTTATCCATTAATTCCCTTCCCAGAGGCCTGATATTCAAAGGTATTTCCTTATAGAGCTTTATCATTCTCATGAACAAATGTAGTGCAGGTTCACCTTTATATCTTTCCAAACTGAAGGATGTATCCAAAGGGGACATGTAAGATTCTTCCTCCAAAATATAATTTGGCTCTCTTTCCTGTTCATAGCACATGTCTTGTTCATAACACATGTTTTCTTCTTCACCACTGGCATCATGAAACATATCAAGAAACCACTGCTCAAACTGTCTCCATGATGAGATGGATTGTGTGGGTAGTGATTCATATACTTGTCTGGCATTATCTTTTAATGTCCTGACAAATATCCTGATCACTTGATCCTCTGTAGAAACCTCATAATATTCTATGAATGTATAAAATGCATCCAAGTGTTGTAGTGTCGATTCATCCCATTCTCCATGGAACTTTGGTAGAAGTTGTGAAATTATAGGGGATAACTTATTTGGGATGCATTAAAATCTCCTAAGATCCAATGGCCTGACACCATCTGGAATAAAAGGCTTTCTTTGAAATGATAGATACATTTGAAAAAACAATCCACCATCTCCTTTTGAGTCTTCTCCCTCAGTAGAGTCACTAACTGAAATGCTTTGTTCAATAGAGTCACCACCTTCTTATCAAAAGGAAAATACTTACTGTCTTCTAAGTTCTTTTCTCCCAGTAGAGTCTTAAATATAT
>MU225528.1:3231289-3249264 GCA_018584345.1 Thuja plicata
AGTCACTAACTGAAATGCTTTGTTCAATAGAGTCACCACCTTCTTATCAAAAGGAAAATACTTACTGTCTTCTAAGTTCTTTTCTCCCAGTAGAGTCTTAAATATATCACCAGAGCTTCTAGGTAAAATACAAAAATGTTCTTTTGAACAAGTCCCTAGCAGAGTCGCCAATTTGTTGGGGCCCAAAAATGCTGAATTGGATTTCCTTTGGACTTGCCAATCCAATGATGGGAAATCCAATTACTTTTGGCCAACTAACGAGAATGATCGATTATGATCCTCTTCCCCTACGCCTCTGTCTCTGCAGGACCAAGGCGGGTGAACCTTCACCTAAACAAGATTTTTATAGCAGATAACCTGTGTATGGAACTCAAACTTCCATCTCTCAAGTTTGGCAAGGAACTTGAAAGAAATCTAACTAAAAGCAATATATCATGAACTGTAAACTGAAATACTTTAAGTAATTGAAAGAATGTTTAGTAAATGTGTATGTAATTTGAAATGAATACATAGATAAGATATCTTAAAACTATAAACAAGAAACTAAATAACTATAATCCAAATAATGATTAGACCAGTGCCTTATTCTACCATGGGCAATAGAGTAAAGATCATTCCAATCTTATGTTCAACCTTAGAGACAGTTTTACAAGAAAAATTATCACTTCAAAGGTGTTATGGAATGTATATGCAACCTAAAACAAATTTAGAGATATTTCAAAAGGGTAATACTTCTCAGATGACAAACCAATTGACTAAGGCCTCAATCAACAGAATTTAACCATGCAAAATGAGAAAACCAATTGAAAATATAGACTATGAATCAAATAAGGAAGCATGCACATCAAACTATCACTTTGAAGAAGTTCTATTGGTTTATCCAAGGGACTACTTGTAAAATGATAATGAAACTATTACATGTGAAAGAGAAAAGACTTATCTTTAATCATTTTGAAAAAAATAGTGCATGCAGGTCCATGTTATAGTTGTTGATTTAAAACTATCAAAATATGTGAAATTGTATTATATTGTATTTTCTTTTATTTACATTTTAAATTATGTATATATATATGTGTTTGAGTGGCTTTCACACCTCTTTAGGGTGAAAAGACACAACTCTTATTACAAATGATTTTGAAAAAACAATAAACTAACTAAAAATAACTACCTAACTTTCAGATTTGGCTTTGGTAGAAAATCCAAAACACCTCGTGAAAAGATAATATTTCTGCTGGAGATAGGAAATTAGATTTCCCGAAATGGGTCATTTTTAGATTTTTAAAATTAGACCATATTTATCCTCTGTAAAAATCATCTTTGTAGCAGGTCTAAATTTTAGCATTTTCTTAAGGCTTCGATTAGTTAGTTCTATTTATTTGTGTCATAAAGCTTCCTTCCTTTGATCTTTTTTAGTATGGAGAAACATGATTCTTGATAATGGATTGAGAATTCTAAATTATCAAAATCTAGGGTACCACCAGAGGGTAAAGTGTCAAGAATGCATAGTCATGCTGCATGTAGTAGTTAAAATGAAGACTAAGGAGGCAATAAAGGTCGGGATCCTATGGAAAGGAGATGAACCTCTGATCGAATGGCTTCAAATCCTAGAGTTTAAGACTGAGATGATCATTCAAGCTGAAGCAGGGTTGCAGTAGACAGATGTCAAAATCAAAGAAGAGTAGAGAAAATATTTTAAATTCCTTCAGGGTCTTCACACGGAATCACAAACAAGTGGTCAAGGAAAAGAGATGATTGGAGTGACCAACATGCAGAAATTCTTCTCAAACTATGTGGAGAAATTGGTAGAACAGTCTTCTTCTCACCTGGATAAAGTGTCGAAAGTCCAACAGTTGAGTGGATGCATCTATAGAGCTATGGAAGAGTTGAAGGATCAGGTAGATGCGGTTAAGAGCCTGACCAAAGATCATTCCAGGTGGATCATCAGATATACCAATGTCCATATCAATAGACACGAAGAGCTAATTCCCATCATCACAGCTATCACCGCCTATAGGGAGAAAATAGATAAAGGGAAGAAAATAGAAACATAAATATTCCCTCTTGTATTAATTTTGATAAAGCTTGTAACAGATAAGCATGTGTTTATAATTTCTGGTTAGGGAATTTGAACCATTTTGGTTACCACTTTTTGTAATGGCCCAACTCTGGGATCTATATGTACTATTTTGAAAATCAATACAAAGGTCGACTAAATTTTGGTGTGAAGAATGACATTTTGTTGAGTCAAATTTGTGTATGTCTGAATACCATTATTTTAACTATTCCACTGCATTGCATTCATCTTTCTATTAATTTGAATGTTTCATTGAAATTGGATTTACAGTTTATGATTGAACCGAAGTTTTGTATTATGATTTGATACAGTTAATTGAGGGGAAATTTTACTGTTATTCAAAGTTTGAGAAATGTTCCTATTAGATAGATTGATTCATTATTGTTTTAACAAGTAATCTCTCATTCTTGCATCCTGCATGATCATTATCTGTCATTGTATTACTAGTTTTTAGAGCTCGTATGATTACTGAGATCTCGAGATTGGCTAGGTTTAGTTGAATTTAATCTTCCTGAGCTAGTTCCTGTTTAAGCCTAGCTTGGTTTACCTCTTCTGTTCTTAGGTTAAGAACATACCCCTGTTAGATTAGGAAAGATCAATATTCATTGAAGATCATTCATTTAAGGGAGCTGTACCTTCAAATTTAGAGGGAAATTAGTTATTCATTTACATTTCCCAACTGTTGTATTCGATTGTTTCTTTAATATTTGGGTATTTTAGAGTTAAAGTGAAGAAGAACAATCTGTTTACCAACATGTCACAAGTGAAAAAAATTTCATTGTGACCACAGAAGATACTCAAAGCAGCGTAGTCATCATTAGCACAAGATAGCTTGAACAACTCCCACACCTCCACCTTTTTATTTTCAAAGGCAACTCTATTATAAAAAAATGAGCCAAGTCTACCATAGATAATGTTTGGATTGATGGTCTGAATCCCCTGCGCAACTTTTTCCAAATTGTTGGAAACAACCACATGCTTAACCACCTTCAAGACCCATTGTAACTGACTGGTAACTTCAAAGAGAGTAGAAAATACTAGTTTATAGATCAAACCATCGTGTATATGCGAGCCAAAAATATTATGTTTCAGAAGGTAGACAATAGCATGTTTGATGTCATCATCATGCACATTAAATAATCTGGAGCACTGCTCTTCCAAGGAATCCAAATAAAAAAATTCAATACCAAATGTTCTATCCATTGAGAAGACCTAAAACAAAGTAATAATAATAAAAATAATGAATAAGTATGCCAACATAATGAATATGTACATATACATTACTATATAAATGCTTTGGGTATGTTAAAGAGTGGGAAAAATACATTGATCCAATAACAACAAATACATTGATCGAATAACAATAAATACATTACAAATGCCAAGCTCACGGTCTCAATAAAATAAACAGTGCATGTATAAAACAATATATGGTGCACAACAGAAGCAAGCATGCAATGAAAACAATAACATTGCATGATGCCCGTGCTCAAATTCAAAACAGTAAGTGTATTAATGTATGATTTAATAGAAACAACCTCATTGATCATTACCTTTGATCATGTACCACATAGTGAATATCAACATCAAAACAAATAAAGAGAGATCAAACACTTCACACAATGCCTTGAAGGTAATAGCAACAATTCCCTAGCTCTCAAGCTCACGGGTCATCAATCATTCCAAATGTAAAGATGTAAACAATGTCAGTATTAAACATTGAGCTCATAAACAATGCATGATGCCCTGGCTTGCAGCCCGTGAGCCATCAAGACATTTCCTCATGAAATGATCATAAACGGGGAATACCACATAGTGAATATCAACAACAAAAAAAATAAAGAGAGATCAAACACTTCACACAATGTCTTGAAGGTAATAGCAACGATGCCCTAGCTCTCAATAAACTATTTTCTTTTGCTTCTTTAGTTTTAGTTTCTTGTTTAGTCTCTTTTAGTTGGTGAGGGGTGCCTTTGTTCCCCCTCCTATTTTGTCTTAATGGTTATGGTGCTGAAATTTTTTCTATCTTTGTAATTCTGAACTTGTTGGGTTTGGGGTCCCTATAAACTATTTTTGCTTAATTTTCAAAACATGTAAATCAATGTAAAATAGATATTCTTTCTACCATTACAGAAAGTAGATGTAGAAAAGTAATATATAATCAAACCAGGGAGAAACATATATCCTAATATTGCTAAGCCATGTATAAACATTGAAACATCTATTCTATGGCACTATTAACCAAATCATCCAATGTGGATTGCCTTTCGGTTAGGAGTAATAAAATGAAACCACCTCATCTATATTGTACACAATATTTTATTTCATTATCTTTGCTACTCTATAATCATTGTCACAATTCCTTGATTTAAATCTGCATTGATATGTATAACATAATGAAAGATGTATACGAATTTTGAAAGAAAAAAAGAAATGATGCCCAATATAAAATGAAATGAAATGATTTAAATTAACTTTAAAAAAATCTACAAACCATGATAATACAATCCAATATATAATGGGATGATAATTATTAATATTTAAATCAGCTTTAAATCTAAATACGATGCATTCTGACACTGGTTTCTTTCTTATCTCATACTGTCAACCCATTCAATCTTCAGACATTTAGTGCTTTATACTATTTTTACAGTCTACCTCAAATGTCATCTTTGGCAACCCAAAACAAAATAATTGAAACGCTAAAATAGGTTCATATGGTCAACAAATTCAGCCCTGCTAAGAAATTAATTGCAACCTTAAGTAAGAATAGTTTGATTTTCCTACAACAGACATAAGTGGATTAAGAAATTAAGAACTAGAGAAGAATGTTTTATAAACCATTGTCGCACCAAAAACTGTCAGTCTTGTCTAACTTGCCTGCCAACTAACGTTTACTATTTTGTCGATCATCCATCATTTGACCTTCCTTTCTGTAAGAGGATAAATTTGCCTTTTCGTTATGGCTTAATGACCAAGAGCTATGTGCACCCTGGTGTTGGGTAGATGGACGACGATCCCAGAGAAATTTCCCAAGGATAACTTCACAATCCCACATTTCTCTGACAATAATATATATATTTTGTAAGTGTGGTAGTAAGTTAAAAAAAATAATCGTCAATGTCATTTTGGTCTATGGTGAAGTTAAAAATTTCTAAATGAGGCTTGCACGAATCAAGTCTTGCTGAACGCAAGGTTCTAACATTGAAAAAGAGATGGGCTCGAGATTGCGCCCTGGATAAATATATGGAATGGGATCCTCTAGTTAAACTGACTTTTGTGGATTTAAATTCTCCATCAAAAAAGAAAATTGATTTGTGGATTTTTATGGCAAGTGTATCTATGTCAAATAGTATTGGAAGAATGGTCTTCCAGAAGTCTCAATGTTTCACATCAGTTCCAATGCTTCATTTGTGTGATAATAATATGAAGGCAGAGTAGGTAGTTCAAATTTCTAGAGGGGTGGCTTCTATTACACTTGCAGGATTACTTGTCACTATGGTTCCTAATGTATTTGAAGAAATTGAGCAGGCCAATATTTTGGTTTAGAGTGGCATGTTCAATGTTATGACGGTCAATCATAATCAGATTTACACAAGTCACATGATACATATGCTAAAGATTTTCTTAGTAGACAATAATCAATTAGAGATACATACAACTAAATACAACATGACATGGTAGTAATGAATAACCCACCCTTGAAGAGAGCGATATAACCATTCATTGTGTCAAAAAAAAGAAGCAAAATTACAACAACATAATGCATAAGGATATATAGTTTATTAGCTAGATAAGTTTTTGTAATGATGATGAACATATGGATATATAGACCCTGACTATGTATAAAAAAAAAACATTTACAAAGAAGAGCATTGTAGAAATTATGTTAAAGAATTTAGTTTCATGTCTACATTTGATCTAAAGATGACCTAGTTTGTTGACAAAAATGCCAACTCCAAAGAAGTAGTCCATCATAACATTCCTATCGTCACAACTGAAAAAATCTTCATTGTGACCATGGAAGATACTCAAAGCAGCGTAGTCATGATTAGCACAAGATAGCTTGAACAACTCCCACGCCTCCACCATTTTATTTTCAAAGCCATCTCTATTATAAAAAATTGAGCCAAGTCTGCTAGAGATAATGTTTGGGTTGATGGTCTGAATCCCCTACACAAATTTTTCTAAATTGTCAGAAATAACCACATGCTTAACCACCTTCAAGACCTATTCTAACCGACCGATAAATTCAAATAGAGTAGAAAATACTAGTTTATAGATAAACCCATTGTGTACATGCGAGCTAGCAATATTATGTTTCAAAAGGTAGAGAACAACATGTTTGATGTCATCATCACGCACATTAAATAATGTGGAGCACTATTCTTCCAAGGACTCCAAATGACAACATTCAATACCAAATGCTCTATCCATTGAGAAGACCTAAAGCAAAGTAACAATAATGAAAATAATGAATAAGTATGCCAACATAATGAATAAGTATGCCAACATAATGAGGCAAGATTATAAACAACTCAATACAATGATAATTAAGTTGCAAGATAGTCTTATCTAGTGAATATGTACACATACATTTCTATATGAATGCTTTGGGCATGTTAAAGAGTGGGAAAAATACATTGATCCAATAAATACATTGATCCAATAAGAACAAATACATTACAAATGCCAAGCTCACAGTCTCAATGAAATAAACAGTGCATGTATAAAACAATATATGGTGCACAACAACAACAAGCATGCAATGATAGAAATAACATTGCATGATGCCCGAGCTCAAATTCAAAATAGTAAGTGTATTAATGTATGATTTAATAGAAACAACCTCATGTAGACCTTATGGAAAGACATATTGTCAATTAGTGTCAAAACACTTAGTCATTAGTGATACCTGAGTATATAGTGTCGCCTGAGTGTTCAACATCAACTGAGTGTTCAGTATCGCCCGAGTGACAGTTTGAAGTCGACTTTGCATATATTGTTAAATATATATATTTTTATTGCAAGCCGACTTACAAAGTTATTCGTTGGATAAAGATATATATGTAAGATAGTTTGTTTATCCAATATGAAAAATATGTATGTATGAGTGTATGTAGTATGAATGTATAATCAGAAGATGGATATGATTATGCGAATGACAGTTTGAGTTAAGTGAAGAAGTGTTCAGGATAGCAGAGACTTATCTATCACATTCAGGTGATCAGTTATATTTCAAAGGATCTTATTCAGTAATCACAGCTACATAGAGCAGATCATCATCTGGTTCATTCTCACAGGTGGATCAGAAAAACCCTTTAACAAGGTGGACCTAAGAGTCCTTTCTTTAAATCTATTAACAAAGTTGCATTACTTATTGTATTGTACAAAATTCTTTAACAAGGTGGACCTAACAGTCCTTTCTATGCTCCTAATAGGGTAGACCATTAGAAGTGGTCACTATAAGATTTAACAGGCTAAATTTATACTTCAGTACTAAATCTTGTGGGTATCATCCCCACCCTAGTTTTACTTTCTTTTGCAAGGTTTTTGGGTAACCAAATATTGTGTTATGTGTTGTATTTGATTCTTTACTTTAAATTTATATGCATACAAATAGTTAAGCTAATCTAATTGTGGATTAAAAGGATTAAGTTTTATTGGTTCCTGATTCACCCCCGCTCTCAGTCATTGGGCACATCATATAATTCCAACAATTCGTATTAGAGAAGTGGTTCTCTTATTAGAAGTTTAACAACTTGAGAAAAGATCAGAGGATATGGAAACATACAGACTGGAGAAAGCCATAGAGAATTAAAAGATAGATCTTAAAGTGGCCATGGATCAGATCATAAAACTTAAGGGGCAACTCTCTCTTTCCCTAAAGAGAAGAAAAGAATTAGCAGTGTAGATGAATGATAAGAGCTATATAGAAGAAAGAATTGAAGAAATTTGCAAAGACAAAATCTCAAAAGAAGCTGATACAACCATTGAAGACTTGCTTGCAAAGAATCTCAATTTACATGAAGAAGTTAGAAAGTTGAAAAGAGAACAAGAAGTTCACTCAATCAGAATGTGTGAATTCATGGAACTAAAGAACAAAGCGGAAGATGACAAAAATATAGCACAAGAAGATAAAAGATTGCTGAGTACAAGATTATAGGAAAAAGAAAATGAAATCCAACACTTATCACTTCAGCAAGATGATTTGGTAAGTCAACTCAACAATGCAACACAATAAGTTGTCAACCTAAGGACACAAAATGAAAGACTGCAGAATGATCTCAATATTGAAAAACAAACAAATAAAAGTATGGTGAATTCACAAACTAGCATGGACCAGGAAACAGAACTCAGAAATCATGGACAAACTAGATTAGGATATACTAAATGTGGTGAATCCTCACAACAAGGAGCTCAAAGGAACAACAAACCCAAATGCAATCACCGTGGTAAGATAGGGCATACATCAAATAAATGTTGGAGCAATGGAAGTCAAAATTTAATGGTAAATGCTACAGCTGCAAAAAACATGGACATAGAGCAAGCGAATGCAAAGAGAAACCTAACTTTGAAGGGAAATGCTATAAATGCAACAAACAAGGTCATAAATCTTCCGAGTGCAGAACTAAGAATTGGAATCTTGCTGAACAATTAGCCAAGGAAATTTTTGGTTGGGATTACAACACTTGGTATAGATGTTGTCACTGTGGTGAATATGCACACATTGGTGCAAATTGTGTGAAGACTCACTTCAGAAAAATAGATCCTTCTAAGACATTCTATTTGTGTAAACAACTCGGTCATCTGAGCAAGAACTGTATGAACAGAGAAAAGGTTGATACTGGATTTGAGAATGGTAAAACCAAAGTCTCAGAAATCAGAGCTCAGATGAGCAAGCAATGGGTAAGGAAATCCTTTGACAATTTAGATCAAAGAAATGAAGGATCTAATGACACCCTAAATAGTGAGATGGGTGGAACCATCATTACAGAATAGGAAAGTAAGGAGATGACTGGAACTATGCAATAACAAGCCATCCGACATCAGTTCTATGTAAGCAATATAGTCCATATCTGCATATTGATGCATGAGGACATATTGTAGTTCAACCCGAGTTAGAATGTTAGTTACACCCGAGTCACTCTAGCTCACCCGAGATGAGTCAGGTAGTGTTGATAACTGGAAAGTTAGTTTCACCCGAGCTTCCGAGTGAATCTTGGAGAAACACCTAAGTCACACTAGCTACTATGTATAGAGAATTCAATGAAATACTCTAACGGTTGAAAAACTCTTATATATGAAGGATTGTGAAGAGTATTGTTTACAATGCTTTCAGTTTACAAGTCAATTAAGAGCTTTAGCAATTCAGTGTGAATTCATGATTGATAACAAAGTTTGATTATTTTGTTTGAGAAATATGGCATCCACTTCCAATAGCAAGGTCAAGAAAGGTTCAGAGATGCTTGTAAGGAATACAATTTGTGATCCTCCCCTATTCAAGCTTCATTTGGTAGTTGCAGAAGAAATAGACCCGATGGGAGCTCATTCCCTAATCCCTCTGAGAGTGTTACTGGTCAATGAAATTCACTTCTTCTATCACTGCAACATACATGAGCTTGCAACTAGTGAGATGAATCAAACATATGATAAGTTATGTACAGATGGGAAACTGAAGCCCGAGCATAAACACCTCAAAACTAGGGGTTTGACACATATCATGCATATGCCAAGGGAATTCCAAACAAAGTGGATGAGATATGTTCTTAGTCATGTTCACGACATGAAATTATGGATGGATCATCCTGTGAAGATCACTAAGAAGATAAGTCACCATGTTATTGGGTTCCCTATGCTAGACAAGCCAAAAGCTACTAAAACCCTAAATAGGGATGAACTAGCAGAGTTAACTCTTACTATGTGGGATGACAGAGGCATGAGACTCAACAGAGTAACAAACATGGAGATACAATTTGGCATTCATGTGATAGCACACAACATATACAACTCGAGCAGCCCCAACAATGTTGCATGCAAAGCTGTTGACCTAGCCTACAAAGTTGTCAAGAAAAATCTGGTATTTGACCTAGCAGAATTATAACTCACTAAGTTGAGAAAGAACATGGAGAGCATCCGAGTATCAAAAAAAAATTCATTTAAGTTTGGTTCTCTTTTAATCTGCATACTATTTTATGTTGAGAAGTTCTTTCCCTCTAAAGGAACAATAGTATGGAAAAAGGATAGACCAATCACCCATCAAATTAATGATTTCATAGCTGAGATGGGAGATAATTTTGATAGTATCATGGATGGATCCTTTGAAAGTTTCAAATAGAAAATGCAGAGTAGATATAGGATGCCCAAACAACTAGTTGAGAATTACAAAGAAGAAATCTATTTTCTAGTTGATTGTGACAAAGTGTATATACAATAAGTAAAGCCTAGGGTTGCATGGGTACAACCCTTTCCATATGAAGTTAATAATGAGGACACTAAAGATATCATAGAGGCTCTTGTGAATGAAATTGTCAATCCAAAGGCACCCTACTTTGGAACCTATGAGGAAGCTAAGAGCAGGATATCTCTAGAAATTGAGATTCCTAAGATATTGAAGAGAGGAAGAAAGATACTTGATACATTCAAGAAGAAGTATGGAAAGACCTCTGACTCTCCTTAAATATCTGAGAGAAAAGAGGAAACAGTTAAAATAGAGGAGATAGAGGAAATTGAATATGACAAGGAAGAAACTGATGTTAGTCCTCCACAAAAGAAGAGGAAGACAACACCTAAACAGAAGAAGGAAAAAGGCACTACTCCTATTGTCACCTCAAGAAGATCAAGGATAAATCTTATATTAAGTGATGAAGAAGATAAAGATGAAGATGAAGAAGATACTATGGTCTTCACTAAACCCACACCCACACTTGATCAAAATATCAAAGACCTTAAAGAAGGAAGAGCCATGAGTTCTTTGAAATCACTAAAGTATGCTTCTAGGACAGAAGAAGAGAAGAAGAAAATTGAGCAAGCAATGGTGGAAAAGATGGCAAAGTGGAAATATGACCCTTCCAAGTTGAAGAGTTATATGATAGAAGACTTATTTAAGGCAGTCTCTAGTCCCTGTAAGATTGAAATACAAATTGAAAGAGATATAAGGGAAGAGACATTGAAGCAGGTCATGCCTGCAATGAAAGGAAAAGAAGTGAAAGAGGCCTTAATCAAATATGAGAATAATAACACCCCCATATTCAGGTCATTTTAGATATTGAAATAGAATATAAAGAAGTAGCTCAGCGTGACACATTAGTGTGGAAATCAATATTTGAGATTGCAGAATGCAATGTGAAGGAAGAAGTTCCGAGTTCAGACCCTCTAGCACAAGGAAATGATGACACTCTACCCGAGGTATAAACCATTGAAGAGTCCAACGCTGAGAAGATTGCAGTTGAGGTAATGGAATCACTACCCCAATATCCCATACACAGTATAGTGACTCTGAGAAAAGACAAGGTTGCAGAATCTACATCAGAACAAGCAAAGCCCGAGCAAAAGGCTCCTCTTACTACTGATACATGCACACTCGAGTCAATGAAAGGAAAGTTAGACATTTCTACTTTTGATTCGTCAGTTAGTGTTGATCCAAAAATTGGTAATATAAAGGTCAATGATCTAATTGGATTGAATATTGATACTAAGGATAAGGTAGATAAAGGTAAGGAAATTGTTCCTTCACCGAGTCCTAAATCAGAGGTAGCAATAACTGATGAGATAGATCTGGATAAAGAGATTGTGATTCCTAATTAGGATCTGTCCAACCTATCTGTAGAACAAATGGATATTTTGGGAGAGCTGTGGAATAAAAGGGCCTCACAGTAGAAAATCAGAAAGGAAAGACAAAGGAACAAAGTACTTGAAGATGTAAAAGGAATATTTGTAGATGCTTTGTAGATTGAAGTCAATGAAAGTGACTCAATAATGGACCAACTTGTTGACATTGTCCACAAGTTCAACATAGACATGAATGGTCAGGAAAAGGTACTTGAGAAGGCAGAGAATAAATTTGAGAACAAGGTTCTAGAGAGCATTGCAAAGAAGATTGCAATTG
Organism: Thuja plicata; assembly: GCA_018584345.1. NCBI lineage: Eukaryota > Viridiplantae > Streptophyta > Pinopsida > Cupressales > Cupressaceae > Thuja > Thuja plicata. The sequence continues at coordinate 3,243,472 of MU225528.1, forward strand.
ACCAGGTGCAACTTACATAGATTATCAGTAGTCTAGAAACCACTGTGAAAAATGTGGTAGCATTATTTGTAAAGTTGAGTGACTCCTCCAAATTTACCATGGAAATCAATAATAATATAGCAAAGATAGATATTGACATGAAGGAAAGTGCAAGGCAGTTAGCACTTGACCCGAGCACCATTTCTGCTCACTTCATGAAAGTAAAATATCTTACTGATTTGTAGGCTGAAGTGTTGAGAGAAGAGGAAAGAATCAAAGAATCTCTTACAACCATTCAGAGCCAACTTCTACCACATATGGATGGAATGTAGAAACATATAGCACATGCTAAAACTCTCATCCATGAAAACAACTTCTCAGTTGCTGAGGTGATGATAGAACAATCTACAGAACTACAAGTGGAATTGCACATCTTGAAGGTGCTTCAGGATAATTGGGACAACACTCTGTCTCAAAATTTGAAGTTATATAGTGATTTTCTATCCTATTTCGGGATAACCCTATAGATGACATTATTTTTTGGCATTCTTGTCAAAAACAAGGGGGAAATATCATTGTATAATAGGGAGATGTCATTGTAAATATCACATGTATAGTATATAGTGTAGAAGATATATGTTGCAATAACAATTTTGAAAAATACAAAAATAGATTCAGTTAGACCTGAGCAGCAGAGCAAGTGTCAAAACTCGAGCAATTAGAAAGGGGGAGTTTTGACATATTAGATACAAAGTCTAATGATAAGTGTTTTTGTCACTAATGCCAAAGGGGGAGATTGTAGACCTTATGACAAGACATATTGTCAATTAGTGTCAATACACTTAGTCATTCAGTGATACTTGAGTATATAGAGTTACTCGAGTATACAGTGTTTTTCGAGTGTTCAACATCACTCAAATGTTCAGTATCGCCCGAGTGACAATTTATCACCTGAGTAGTCTTTTGGACCCGGGTGACAGTTTGAAGCCGACTTTGCATATATTGTTAAATATATATATTTTTATTGCAAGCCGACTTAGAAAGTTATTTGTTGGATAAAGATATATATGTAAGATAGTTTGTTTATCCAGTATGAAAAATATGTATGTATGAATGTATGTAGTATGAATGTATAATCAGAAGATGGATATGATTATGCGAATGGAAGTTTGAGTTAAGTGAAGAAGTATTGAGGACAACAGAGACATCTATCACATTCAGGTGATCAGTTATATTTCAAAGGATCTTATTCAGAAATCATAGTTGCACAGAGTAGATAATCAATTGGTTCATTTTCACAGGTGGATCAGAAAAATCCTTTAACAAGGTGGAACTAACAATCCTTTCTTTAAATCTCTTAACAGAGTTGCATTACTTATTGTATTGTACAAAATCCTTTAACAAGGTGGACCTAAAAATCCTTTCTATGTTCCTAACAGGACAGACCATTAGAAGTGGTCATTGTAAGCTTTAATGGGCTAAATTTATACTATAGTACTAAATCTTGTGGGTATCATCCCCACCCCAGTTTTACTTTCTTTTGGAAGGTTTTTGGGTAACCAAATATTGTGTTATGTGTTGTATCTGATTCTTTACTTTCAAGTTATATGCATACAAACAATTAAGCTAATCTAATTGTGGATTAAAAGGATTCAATTTTATTGGTTCTTGATTCACCCCCCTCTCAGTCATTGGGAACATCATATAATTCCAACACCTCATTGATCGTTACCTTTGATCATGTACCATATAGTGAATATCAATGAAAAAACAAATAAAGAGAGATCAAACACTTCACACAATGCCTTGAAGGTAATAGCAATGATTCCCTAGCTCTCAAGCTCACAGGTCATCAAGCATTCCAAATGTAAAGATGTAAACAATGCTAGTATTAAACAATGATCTCATAAACAATGCATGATTCCCTAGCTTGCAGCCCGTGAGCCATCAAGATATTTCCTCATGAAATGGTCATAAACGGGGATTACCACATAGTGAATATCAACAATAAATCAAATAAAGAGAGATAAACCACTTCACAGAGTGCCTTGAAGGTAATAGAAATGATGCCCTAGCTCTCAATAAACTGTTTTCTTTTGCTTCTTTAGTTTTACTTTCTTGTTTAGTCTCTTTTAGTTGGTGAGGGGTGCCTTTGTTCCCCCTCCTATTTTGTCTTGATGGTTCTGGTGCTGAACTTTTTCTATCTTTGTAATTCTGAACTTGTTGGGTTTTAGGTCCCTGTAAACTATTTTTGCTTAATTTTCAAAACATGTAAATCAATGTAAAAATGATATTATTTCTACCATTACAGAAAGTAGATGTAGAAAAGTAATATATAATCAAACCAGGGAGAAACATATATCCTAATATTGCTAAGCTAGGTATAAACATTGAAACATCTATTCTATGGTACCATTAACCAAATCATCCAATGTGGATTGCCTTTAGGTTAGGAATAATACATTGAAACCACCTCATCTATATTGTACGCAATATTGTATTTCATTCTCTTTGCTACTCTATAATCATTTTCATAATTCCTTGATTTAAATCTGCATTGATATGTATAACATAATGAAAGATGTATAAGGATTTTGAAAGAAAAAAGAAATGCTGCCCAATATAAAATGAAATGAAAAGCTTTAAATTAGCTTTAAAAAAATCTACAAACCATGATAATACAATCCAATATATAATGGAATGATAATTATTAATATTTAAATCATCTTTAAATCTAAATAGGATGCATTTTGACAATGGTTTCTTTCTTATCTCATACTGTCAACCCATTCAATCTTCAAACATTTAGTGCTCTATACTATTTTTATAGTCTGCCTCAAATTTCACCTTTTACAACCCAAAACAAAATGATTGAAACACTAAAATAGGGTCATATGGTCAACAAATTCAGCCCTCCTAAGAAATTAATTGCAGCCTTAGGTAAGAACATTTTGATTGTCCTAAAATAGACATAAGTGGATTAAGAAATTAAGAACTAGAGAAGAATGTTTTATAAACCATCGATGCACCAAAAACTATCAGCCTTGTCTACCTTGCCTGCCAACTAACATTTACTATTATTCCGATCATCCATCGTTCGACCTTCCTTTTTGTAAGAGGAGAAATTTGCCTTTTCATTACGGCTTAATGACCAAGAGCTATGTGTGCCATGGTGTTGGGAAGATGGACGGCGATCCCAGAGCAATTGCCCAAGGATAAATTCACAATCCCACATTTCTCTGATGATAATAGATATATTTTATAAGTGTGGTAGTAAGTTAAAAAAAAATCGTCAATGTCATTTTGGTCTATGGTGAAGTTAAAAATTTCTAAATGAGTCAATCAAGAATCATGTCTTTCTGAACGCAAGGTTCTAACATTGAAAAAGAGATGGGCTCGAGATTGCGCCCCGAATAAATTTACAGAATGGGATCCTCTAGTTAAACTAAATTTTGTGGATTTAAATGCTCCATCAAAAAAGAAAATTGATTTGTGGATTTTTATGGCAAGTGTATCTATGTCAAATAGTATTGGAAGAATGGTCTTCCAGAAGTCTCAATGTTTCACATCATTTCCAATGCTTTATTTTTGTGACAATAATCTGAAAGCAATGGGCACTAAGTGTGCCATTTATGTTTATGAGTGATGGATGAGTTTCCATTAACTATTATTTATAAAAATTGGGTCAATGAGATTGGCCAAACAATTACACAATTGAATGAGGAAACTTCACATAAACGAAAGCATTCAATAAATTGACACATCTAATTGAATTTGAAAATAAACTTAGCTAAGATCATAATTATATATCTTACAAATTGTGTGTGACCTAGGGATAATTCTAGACCTATGGAATCAATACTCATGCTTACATATTTGAGCATAGAGCATGAAAATGAACCATGATAATGGAAATTAGCATATCGATTGCTAACTTACTTTATCTCCTAATAGGGATTCTCCATTATGTCTAGGCATAGAAAAACAAATTGGTGGTCATTGACAAAAACCTATGAGAACTTATTGAGAAAGTATCATTTTCATATGACATAGCACCAAAAAATATACCTTTAATTTTGCATGACTTCATATTGTTCTTTATTATTCATTATGCTAAAGTATTTTGAAATTAGACCCATAATTTCTTATCCTACCTCTTCAAAAATAGTAACCAAATTCAAAGCAATATTGTCTTTCCCTTAGAATTGAAGTAGATATTTAAAATCACATTCTAGGAAACTATTATCATATATTTTACAATGCCAATTACCATGTCCATTCATATGCACCTTATTTGTACATCACCTACCTTCAATCATTAAGGGGAAAGCATTATAATAAAAATAATTTACCAACATAATAGATAAGGTATATTTTATCACAATACACTTAATTTTATTAGATTTGCAAATTTCTTCATACTTAACTTGTACCATGGTTTTCAAAATTCTTTTCAATCTAACCGACAAGATTCCTTTTGATAAAATGAGAAGCAAGATTATTTTTTGTTGTATCAAACTAGGATCTCAAATAATTATGATTCTAAAGGATCCATATTTATAAGAAGGTGTGTTGTAATGATTGTTCCCATAGATTTTTCATCAAAATTACTAATATATCTAGCCTTGTAGTAAGAAAGAAATTTTTTTATAAATCATAGAGTTTTCAGAGTTGTTGGCATTTCTTACTATAGAAACCGTGTAATGCCCCGCCAGGGAACCCAGGAGAACTAACCTAAACTTGACACTGAGTTAACATGATAATTTTTTTAAAAAATGTTTACAAACAATAATGATAATGATGCGGAAGCAATGCAATGAGATACATGACATACACATAAGAACAACTCATACACAGATACCAATCCTTGAGGGTTCCTTGACGTAGAATCACTTATGCAAGATAATCTACGAATAACAACTATAAAGAACTAACACAAAGGATACATCAAATGAATCCAATAATATACATCTCATAACTCACATCCTCTGCACATGTTGCAGGGTATGTAGTAATCACTCCAATACAAGTATGATACAACAACTAAAATAGGTATCACATCCGATACTCTATTACAAGATCACAACTGATATGATAAGATCAAAACCTCCTAAATAAACATGAAGAATACAACATGATACATCATCCAAAGGATGTCAACCAAAACACATATGGTTACAAATATACAACTCCTAAAACTGTACAAGTCTCCAAAAGAATCAGGAGATACAACTGCAACAAGGATCACCCAAGCATGAAGAAGAACCGTCAGATCTCACTGGTAATAAGAATCACTACCACCCGACCGCGTGGAACCAAAGGTCCACTCCCACCGTGCTGAGGAGATAATAACAGGCCCACTCACACGGGTATACAACATGGAGACAATCAAGGTATACAAGCCATCATAAAGAAACACATAGGAAGATCCTAGAAGCTTTCTGATCACAATGAGAAAGACTAAAGCAAAAGCATAAGGATGGAAAGATCAAGACAACTAGAAATCCAAGATCAAACAAGGTACATCAGCCAAAGATAAAAGAACATACATAATATATCCAAGACACCGATGAAAATCAAATACTGAATCCCAAAAGCCAAGTGTCCAAGGCACAACCATAAAAAGGCACAACAGGACCTATGGAGGAGACTTAGGCTACATGCTATGGGAGTGTCATCATGTGGTCATATACTCGAGTTACCCAGGACTGGTCTCTATGGACCCCGGACCCTCAAGCATCATCTAGTTGAGTTTACCCTGGTCTGGTCACTCTAGACCCCGGACGCTCAACATGCTAACTAATCTTGTATTTA
>MU225528.1:3291573-3303665 GCA_018584345.1 Thuja plicata
TCAACCATGGTTTGGATCAAGTAGATGGTTAAAGACTTTGGCATTCAGGTTGATTATCCTATTGTTATTCATTGTGATAATACTAGCACTATCAACATGTCTAAGAACCCTGTGATGCACACAAAGAAAAAACACGTAGAGATCAAGTACCATTTCTTAAGAGAAAAGGTTGCAGACAAAGAAGTTAAATTGGACTATGTGAACACCAAAGAACAGTTGGTAGATATTTTCACAAAACCGTTATCAAAGGATAATTTTGAGTATCTCAGGGAGAAGTTGGTAGTAATTCCCTCTCCTAAGTTTGTTTAGAAGAAGCAGCAAGAACATCATTCATTGAGTGACTGATGAATGGTTGACTACTCTACTTCTGGAGTAGTACCTGTGCCTAAAAATCTATGGCACCCTTTTCCATTGATGTCAAAGTGGGATTATATAGTAAGGGGGAGTATGTACTAAGGGGGAGCATATACTTTAGGGGAGTATATGCATGGAACACAAACATAGACAGAGGAACTGTAGTAGTTTAGAGAAATCTTTGATGAGGATATTGAGAAGATTGTAAAAGAAAGAGGACACCATGAACAGAGGATGTTTTTGATATCATATGTTTCCATCAATGTCAAAGGGGGATATTGTTGGAGATTTGATTCTGAGCAGTTGATTGTATGTTTGTCATTGATGATAACATATAATACACAGTAGTAATTCTATATGTACTTATCAGAATGAGGATATGAAGACTTGCATGGATAGATACATGTTGTTGACATGTTTATTATGTTATGTTCATACACGCAGATCCTGATATGATGTTTCACTCAAGTTATGTAATTATGTTATTGGCAGTTATAGTTCTATAAGTGTAACTATTTAGGGCTGATGTATATCACATGTTTCTTGAGTTGCACCTATCTTCTGTATATGCATGTGTATATTCATGATTAGTTATGAGTTGATGATATTAATATAAAGGCACCAAACGTGTTTCAAGAAGATTGCAAAGTTAGAGTTAATTTGGTGAGGCCGACTTAGTGAAGCATCGCGTCTATTCAGTTTATACTTGTGCGGTTGTAATAATGCTTGCATGCTTAGTAGAGCCAACAAGGATGTTATGAAGAGTTGTCTTACAGGACCCATGATCTCATATTTTAAGGAAGATACTTATAGCAAGTCAAATGTGACATGCTAAGTGTGATTGATATGAAAAGAGAAGAAAGATGTATAGAGAAGATTATCAGAGTTGGTTCATTCATCAAGATTCTATGTGAAGAAGAAGTGAAAGATTGCAATACACTGGAACTGATCAAGACAACAGGTCTACTCTACAATTCATCATCAGATATAGTGCATATCTATTATACAGAAGGTTGTAGCCTTCACCATCAAGCATAGAGCTTTTGGACAATGAGTCCACCACCCCTAGCAGGGTTATTTGTAAAAGACTCCTAACAGGATCCGACCCTTAACCAGGTCACTATACTTATTGCATTGTAAAGTACAACTCCTAACAGGGTTGAGATATCTTCTAACAAGGATTAATATAAACAAGTATAGCTCATTGTGGGTGCTAATTCCTACCGGGTTTTTTACTATTTGGTTTCCCCGTAATCAAATTGTGTGTTGTGTACTGTGTTATCTGATTAAGCATTTACTTTGTTGTATTATGAAGTTAAAGAAGAAAAAGAATTAAAGTTATTGATAACTGATTTACCCCCCTCTTAGTTATCCTTCAGGACTATTCTAACAACATCCCTTAAGCCTTAAAACTATCCTAAGCTACCCTTAAACTTGTCACATTCCATTAAGGCGTGATTAGGAATTCAACCCTCCCCCTAAAGTCAAAGTTGTCAGGCTTGACTCTAAACCGTCACCCATGCTTCTTAAACCCTCACCCATACCTCATTAATGCTTTCATAAATGAAGAATTAATGGATCTTACATATTCCTTCCACCACTCCTCATTAATGAGTCTTATACTCTTATTAATGGCAGCCCTTCTAGAGTCTTCTCCCCTTCCTCCATTTCTCCTATAAATAAGATGGATTTTGAGCTCAAATGGCCCTGGAATTGAAAGTCTTTTATTGTATTGTTGTAATGCTCCTAATTTTCAAGAGTTGATAGCATCCTTATGCTTCCCATATTTGGAGGATTGAAGAAGTAATCTTATGTTTCTCATGTTTTTAGGACTTTCATATTGCATCATAGCTTCTTTCTACTTTGTATTGTTATAATCTTTATTTAGAGCTAATATTCATGTTTTTCGATCATTTAGATTACTTTTCATTTGAATATTCCATTCGTAGGTTGTATTTGTCACTGGAATATGCATAATCTGAGGGCTATTATGTCATTTTTCATACTCCTCCTAGATAGGAAGCAATAGATCAATTTTGGTGAATGTTATGCTTGCTAAACCCTAGTTTTCACTAATGCAATGATCTATTGAAGTGTTGTGTCTCTTAACAGGTACAAAAATCACACACACATCTTTGGCGCCCACTATGGGGCAAGATTGCTCAAAATTTCACCAAAATTTTCTCTCTGCCCTTAACATTTTCAAAATTTGTAGGCAGTTTATCTTTTTCGGGAGAAACTTATCGTTTCCAGTCATTCTTCTATCATTTTCAGGAGCAACTTATCATTTCCGGTAAATATTTTATCATTTCCAGGAGTTTTAATATCATCTACCGTTGCATTTCTAGAAGGTAAAATTTTTCCTTAAAATCATTTCTGGTAGCTAATTAAATTTTTGTTTTTGGTACGTATTATCATTTAGGGTAAAAGGAATATCGTCCTGGGTAAATTTTATCGATTGCGGTCAATCTTTTATCATTTTTAGGTTTTATCATTTTGGGTCTCTGAAATATCATTTATCATCCAAAGGGAAAAAATACAGAGTTTTGTCATTTGCAAATTTGATTTCTAACTTGCTAACAAGGTTGTTTTCATGATTGTGATCCTATTTTTGGTAGCCTAACTAAGTGCTTGCAAGTTTCTGATAAGGAAATAAGAAGACAATACTAAACATGTGTGGTTGCATGGATTTTAGACTAATTTTGATACTAACCCTTTTTCAAAATCTTTCACACTTTTATACCATTTTCTCAAACATGTCTTAAAACAACTAGATTACTATGCTCTTTTCCTTTTCAAGGAAAATCAGAAAATCAGACATTGTTTTAACACTTGTGAAAGAATCTAGGGGGTAAATGAATAAGCAAACTCACATTGTTTAATTCATTTGGAATCAGAAATTGAACAATCAAAGCACTAAATTTGTGGGATAAATGAACAAGTTCAATCATTTAATTCAATTTGGATCAGTAATTGGACAAGAAAAACACTAAAAATTGTGGTCAATTGAACAACGTAAATCTACTTTCAAGTATTCTATTTCCCTTAAATAGGAACATTTTAAATCGAGAACAACATTGCTTGAGGGAATAAACTATTTGATTGATTTTGTTTTGGGAGAAAATGACATGGATTAGGAGAGTATGCTCTTCTTCTTCGAAAGAATCAAAAATCTAGACGTCCTACACTCGCCAATCATTTGTAAGCTTATTTAACAGTAGAGGGCCTGTCGGTTGAGGAAAAAATCTCTCGGGAATGACCCAAGTGAGGACAGGTCTTATGCCAACCCTTCCAACTCACTATAAATAATTGCTTCCTCATAGGCTAAAGCCTCAGAAGACAGAGCCAATTTTGTTCATGGAATTTTGACATCATTCCTTGAACATGCTTGGGTATGTGTAGAGTGGAGCCACTTGAATCTTTCTTTTGAGACTACATATACTTAAGTACTCATAGGGCTATATGCCTCAATTTTTCCATGTGCAATTCTATGGGGGACGGTTTTGAACGGATTGCCCAATAAAAGACAACATTTAAACTGAAAGAATTCTTGATTCATCCTCAAAAGGGTGATAATCTTTGTGCAAGGAAAAAAGTAATTGCCCCAAGACACTCATCATATCGTGCCCTCACTTGCATTTGGAGTAGGCTAATACAACATCATGACTAGAGCCATTGCGTGCTTGGTGATGGCTATATTCTGATTAGCATTTGAGTGTGTACCTAAGTCAATGAGAAAGGATTTTCATCCTCCACCTAGAAAATAGGGATAAAATGTGTGTCTATTTCACCCTCCTAACAATGCAAAAATGCTTGATGTGACTGAAAATCATTAAAAAGATAACATCTTCAAACAAGAAAAAATATTCAAACCTTGGTCTACATGTGTTTTTCACTCATTGGCAAAACCTCAAAACACAATCTTTGATCAAACAAACACCACGCACTTCCAAGACAAAGCTGACAAACATTTGAATAGTGGGAACTTGTATCGTTGCCTCTCCAAGGAAGATAGTTTATTTTAGATCCCCTTTTGACTCTTTAGTTTGTCCTTATTGCTTCTTTTTGTCTCATTGTGGCTATATCAAAAACATTTTCAAAACTTCCACCTTGCATGTCCTGTCGAACTCTTACAATCTATCTCAATATGTGTGGTCTATCCACTTCTTACAAAAAATTGGTTCCTAGCTCACTATCAGGGCATTCTAACCCTCTGAAACTGGAATCATTTACTTCCACCAAAACACAAATAACACTTCTACCTAGACACACTTACTTGAATGATTTGAGACTCTACTTGACACTGTTGGGAAAGGTTGACAAAATTTGAGACATAACCACATGGTTAACACGAGACACAACAAGTACACATCTAAAGGATCAAAGTGCCTCCTAAGTCACCACACTTTCATGGAGAAATATCTCGTAGTTCCCTACTCGATCTAGACTCTCCAAAAATGGAAAGAGACACTCACAGATGGAGTGAGACTTTTGAGGACTATAACAATGGAAAACACCAAAAGCTCAAAGATATCGATGAAGAAGAAGAACCCACATTCGACCGTCCTTTATTTGAGTTAGATAGTGAAGAGGACATCACTTAAGAGGAGTACAATAAACTCAAGAAAAGTAGGAAATTCCAAAAGATGATGGAAAAGATAATTGGTGAGGATAAATAAAAATACTTCCTCCATCTAGCATCCACGGGTGTCAAACTACCCCCGGATTATGATGTGGAAAAAATCAAAGAAAAGGAGGTACCAACTCCTATATACATTCTCACCAAACAACTCACTTTGATGCAAATAGAGCTCACAACTCTCAAACAGGAGAAGGATAAACCCAAAACAAAATACTCTTTGGACATCATTTGTCCATTCCCTTTTGATAAGAGTATTACTATGGTTCTATTTCCTCCCAATGTGGCAAGACCGAAGTACGAAAAGTATATGGGAGAGACTGATCCACACAATCACGTCAGAGAATTTTGTGCTCTAAGCATTGAATACATGCATGAACCTACATACCTCTTGTGAATCTTTCTAGGAAGCCTAGGTGGCAACACCATGGAATGGTTCTCAAAGCTTACACCCAAGGTCAAAAATTTTAAGGATTTAATTCGGCGATTTATCCAGTATTACTTATATAACATACAACATGATGTGACCATGATGGATCTATATAACACTAAATAGAAGACTGGTGAATCATTTACACACTTCCTACAAAGATGGAGGAAGGTCTTTGCACAATATTCAAGAGCCATCCCTGAATCTAAGAAGATGGAAATATTTGTCAATAACTTGGTACCAGAATTGAACAACGCATTGAAAATGCAAGATTCCCCTAGTTTAGATAGGATGATTAAAAACACCCTCCGTATCGAAGAAGTTATGGTCAGAAAAGGGGAAATCACTCTTCAAGGTGAAAAAAATCAAACTCCAACCCCAAGCCTAAATGGTGGAAGAAAAACAAAAATGTTGTCAATGATGGTATAGTAGATGCATCCAATGTTGGCCCCAAACACGAGGTATTCAATCTAACCAACAGTATGCAAGAAATCAAGGATACCAAGGTAACGAATCCCATACCCAAAGAAAACAATGATAATAGCAAGGGTCGGACATGGACTTCAAAACCTCAAAGAACATTCACTCCTTTGGGAGAACCCCTTGAGACTAATCTGAAAACACTTCTAGAAAACAAAGTTATTACAATCCTAGATTTGAAACCGTGGGAACCAATGGTCAAATCCAGATGGTGGGATAATAATTCCTACTGTGTCTTTCACAAGAACAAAGGACACAAGACTAAAAATTGCCTTAAGCTTAAACATGTTATTCAAGACCTCATTGAAGGAGGTAAGATCAAACTGGACGGACACACTACCAATGAAGATCATACACCATTCAATAAACCATTCCCTAATTATGACAAAGGGGAAACATCTAAATGAAAAGGTAATGAAGTAAACTACACCTATTCCAACAATGATAATGTGATCAATATGCTAGACATTAAAACTGAATCAATTAATGTGGTCACAATCAAAGGTGTTTCTCTCCACTCAAATGCAGTGACACAGAGCCAAGCACAGGTCACGATCAAAGGACCCAATTCTTCCCCAAAACCAGCATCAATGTCCAAGGTTCCTATCATTACTATTCCCAAACTAGAAACAAAACATGTGGTTACTATTCTTGGAGCAAAGTATGACTTGGTAGACAAATTGCAATGAACCTCTGCCAAAATTTCCATCTTCGAAATGCTCAAAATATCCACAATACATAGGGAAATCCTAAAACAAGCTCCACATCTACTAACGTCCCAAAGGATATTGATATAGACAAATTCCAAGCGATGGTCAATCACATCTCAGCGCCACATTAACTCTCCTTTTCTGAAGAGGATGATAATTCATTGACACATACACATAATCAAGCCCTCCATATTGAAGTTCTTATTCATAAATCTCATGTCAGGCGCGTATTGATAGATGGAGGTGTAGGATTGAATATCTATACACTTAATCTCATCAAGAAATTGGGTCTTTCAGAACAAACAATTGAGTCTGGAAGCAAGATAACTATCAAATCTTATGATGAGGAAGAAAGATCCTCTAAAGGACTTATTGTTCTGCCTATCAGAGTCAGACCAATTGAGAGGAATGTCACATGTCAAGTTCTGGATCTACCCTTAGCCTACAACATCCTGTTAGGGAGACCATGGATTCATGAAATGCAAGGTGTGCCATCTACTTACTATATGTGTTAAAATTGGCCTTGTTATTCAACCATACACTTCAACATATTCCTTGTTCATCAACCACATACAGAAGTGAATATGAGTTATTCATCCTGCATGCCTGTATGATTCGACCTGTTGCCTTCTATCTAGATGGGGTTTCAAATAGCTCTTAGAACGAGAGTCTCACAACCATAGACCAATCTAAGAATGAAGGATTTTCTCCATGAATGCAATTCAATGCAAGATTATTCTAAGAATTGAAAGATGTAAGATTAATCTAAGACATGATGTCAATGCAATTATTCTAAGAAATTGACATTAATCTATTGTAAATGAAATCTTTTAACTAGAAATGAGATGATAAAATGTAGCAACAATTCAGTATTCTAACAATGCATATTTTCTCAGGGGTTTTGAATGAGGAATGGGAGTTCTTTTATAGACTCAGAGGTGATCAGAATAGAAATTTTCCTTCTTGAAATAAAACAAATAGAAAAGCCAGTTTAAAATAGAAAGATTTCTTTAAAAGAAAACAATAAATTGTTTTCCCTTTTCTTTAACTATTTTCTTTCTTTGATTTTAACTATTTTATTTATGATTTTAACTATTTTCTTCCTCTTTAAAGCACAGTTATTTCAAAACTTCTATTTCTGAACTAGAGAGAAGATTTTTGAGAGAATATTTAATTAATTAAATAAATATGACCTCATAAATGTGTTTTTCTCAATTATTTGAATAATTAAATTCAATTATTGAAATCAGGATATTTATTTAATAATTAAATATTATTTAATTCCTTTTTATGTGTTTTAGCTAAAAGGGGGTGAATTTAATTTAATCAAAGTGCTAGGACTTTATAATTAAATCAATTCAATCATAGGGTTTGTTTAGCCAATAGATATTTAGGAATTAAATATAATGTATGATTAATGTAGATTTAGGATTTTCTGCATTTGACACTTAGGTCGAGTAGAGTAAGTCAAAACTCAGAATTGCCTAGTATAATAGGACTTTGATGGTTCTAAATAATGACAAATGCAACAAAATTGGTTAGGGTTGCAAGATGCCAATTTTGGGGTGTTACATTTTTCCGCTCTTTGAATTGATGTGCGAGTAGTGCATTGATTCAAAGAATAGTCTAGTGCTTGAAGCACAGAGGAATAGATTTGACCATTGGTGATGCAAAGATTGATTGATGAATATTTTAGAGTCATCTCCAGAACAGAGCTTAACTCTTCGAAGTCTAGGTTAGATTGCCAAGATGCTGGTCAAATAGAGTTTTTGAGGGTCATCTCCAGAACGAAGCTTGATCCTTAGGAATCCAGGTTAGATTGCCCTAATACCTAATAGATTAAGATTTCAAGAATCATCTCCAGAATGGAGTTTGATCCTTAGGGATCCATGTTAGAATTCTCTAATACCTAATAGATTTGATATCTTTCACAAGAATGTCCCCAGAATGAGGCTCAACCTTCAGGAGTCAGGGTTAGATTGCCCCGATACCTGTCCAAAAAGATGGTCAATAGAGGTTTTAGGACTATCTCCAGAATGAAGCTTAGTCCTCCAATATCTAGGTTAGGTTGCCCAGACACTGTTTAGATTGATATCTTTCACAAGAATATCCCCAGAATGAGGCTCAACCTTTAGGAGTCAGGGTTAGATTGCCCTGATACCTGTCCAAAAAGATAGTCAATAGAGATTCAAAATCATCTCCAGAACGGAGCTTGATTCTCAGAAGTCAGGGTTAGGTTGCCCCAATTCCTAATAGATGAGTTTTTGAGAACCATCTCAAAAATAGAGCTTGATCCTCAAGAATTTGAGTTAGATTTCTCAGATACTTAATAGATTGAGATTTTGAGAATCATCTCCAGAATGAAGCTTGATCCTCAGGGATTCAGGATAGATTGCCCCGATACCTAATGGATGAGAAGATCTAAGGAACAAAGATGCCTTTAGTGATTGTGGAGTATCTAGTTTTGACTATGAAGTACAAAAAACTGAACATGCCCCAAGTGATGAGGACTTTTGAATTAAGATCGAATTGATTGGAATAGATTCAATGATGTAATCATCCTGCCCCCTTGGGAGAAAAATAGAAAGACGACACATCATAATGATGATTGAGAGAGAGAAATTGCAGATAGATGTTGAATCAGAGATCAAGAAGAACTCATAAACAAATTATAGAAGAATTCAGAAGATTCATAATCAATTTTGAGCGATTATGAGGTGTAGTTGGCCAAGTTTGACTAGGGTTGACTAGAGTTGACTAGAGTTGACTTTTGATGAAAAGATTCAAAGATTTGAGAAAATGTTGATATGATAAGATTTTGACAAGAAAGTGACGTCAGAAGGTCGACTGCACAAGCGTCCGATCGCGTCAGTCCCAAAAATTTTAAAATGCAATTTTGAGCTATATAGAAGTGTCAGATTTTGATTTCAATCCCGCAAATGGATTCAGAGTGGCCAAATTAGCTAGCGATGAAATTTTCACGCAAACCAGAGCACTTTTGAAAATTAGGTCAAAACCTATATGAGTCAAAAAGGTCATTTTCAAATAATTTGCTTCCATTGAATTTTAAGAATTGAGTTCTGAGCAAAAATGATGGTCCCCGTGAGCACTCATCGTTTCGAGCGATCTAGGTGGCACAATTGGCCAACAACCTATAGACCCCTAGTAAGTGGTCGATTAACCTCTCTAGCATTTCAAATTTCATTGTTTTTGGTCAATTGTGCATTATTTTTATGCATTTTTAGAAACTGCTCTGCAGGTTCTCACACGAAGAACTAGTTTCCTCACGTGCTCCGTAAAGAAGGCTCGCGCGAGAAAATGCTAAAAAAGAACATTATCACATTGCCTGATGGGTATCCTCACATGGGAGGGTACCCACATCTTGCGTGGAAGACCATTTGATAGAGGGATTTCTCACGTGAACTGGCATGAAACTTCACATGAGAATAAAATGTCGCACGACACGTAAAACTTCTTCGCGCAAGAATCTGCTACTTCGCATGGGAAAAACTTAGCAATTTGAATACAAAAAAATTTTGCATTGTGTTTGATGGTAATTATGTCAATGTCAGTCCTTAGTATAGGATGTCTTAAATGCTCTATTTCCTAGTTATGGTTTGATTATTTTGAATCATGAGTCGAATATTGATCATGCGTTGTTGTTTGCATCTTTTGCAAGTCAAGTTTCCAGAAATTGTGTTCAGATCACATCATCCCACTATTAGTGGGCTGGTCCAGTAGCTGGATGACACCAAGATTGCCCATATTGATAGCCTGGGCCTATCATATCTATTTGAGATACCCAATATTTGGGTTAATCACAGTTTATTGGGAGCATTAGTAGAGCATTTCCATTCAGAGATGAACACCTTCCACCTACCTCAGGGTGAGATGATAGTGACGCCAGAGGACATATATAGGATTCTTAGGATACCTTTCCATGGGCCCTGAGTAGAGTATGAGGTACAGACTTAGCCAGGGACACTGGCACTACGAGAGATCCTACAAGATGAGCTAGTCATGGGGAGAGCCATCCCATGGGAGGAGCTAATCAGACAATATGATCCTGAGCACCGATTGGCTATGGTATTGGCAGCATTCCTTGGCTGCTATCTGATGCCAGATTGTGAGCAACATGGTTTCAAGTATCGTTGGGGTCGGATGCTGGAGGAGCCGATCAGATATGGGTGGGGTCAGTGCATGTTGACCCATATGTACCATGGCCCATATGTACCATGAGATGCACGAGATCGCCTATATAGAGGCAAAGAGCATGGTGATAGGGGTCTTTGTATTATAGGTGTGGGAATGGGAGCACCTGCTGGTCACTCAACCCATATGCAAGGATTTGAGGGAGCCATTGGAGCCCTACTTATACAGGTACTAAGGTTTGATTACCCAGCCTGCGCTAGGTAAGACAAAGAAGTGGCGAGTGCAGCTCGATGATCTAGTTGCAGTGAAATGAAGACCATGGTGATTGATAGAGGACTGGGATGACGCCAGTGATTAGCTGGGGTATATGCTCATGTCTCAGCCTCTCATAGGCTAGGCGATATCAGTCATTGAGCAGTTTCTACTTACACATATCTGGCAGCAATTTGGCTGGGCACAGGAGATATCCATAGTGTGCGCCAAAAATGTATGTGGTAAAATTGACCTTGTTATTCAACCATACACTTCAACATAGTCCTTGTTCATCATCCACATACAAAAGTGAATATGATTTATTCATCATACATGCCCATATGATTCGACCTGTTGCCTTCTATCTAGATGGGGTTTCAAATAGCTCTTAGAACGAGAGTCTCACAACCATAGACCAATCTAAGAATGAAGGATTTTCTCCATGAATGCAATACAATGCAAGATTATTCTAAGAATTAAAAGATGCAAGATTAATCTAAGACATGGTTTTAATGCAATTATTCTAAGAAATTGACATTAATCTATTGCAAATGAAAGCTTTTAACTAGAAATGAGATGATAAAATGTAGCAACAATTTAGTATTCTAACAATGCATATTTTCTCAGGGGTTTTGAATGAGGAATGGGAGTTCTTTATAGACTCAGATGTGATCAGAATAGAAATTTTCCTTCTTGAAATAAAACAGATAGAAAAGCCAGTTTAAAATAGAAAGCTTTCTTTAAAAGAAAATAATAAATTGTTTTCCCTTTGCTTTAACTGTTTTCTTTCTTTGATTTTAACTGTTTTATTTATGATTTTAACTATTTTCTTCCTCTTTAAAGCACAGTTATTTCAAAACTTCTATTTCTGAACTGGAGAGAAGATTTTTGAGAGAATAATTAATTAATTAAATAAATATGACCTCATAGATGTGTTTTTCTCAATTATTGAAATGAGGATTTTTATTTAATAATTAAATATTATTTAATTCCTTTTTATGTGTTTTAGCTAAAAGGGGTGAATTTAATTTAATTAAAGTGCTAGGACTTTATAATTAAATTAATTCAATCATAG